>JARHVA010000974.1:1040000-1297500 GCA_037957365.1 Torreya grandis | reverse complement strand
AGGTGAATCAAATATATATATTAGGAAGGAAAGATTCCTTTCCCTTAATCCTTGGCATAAATTAAGTAGGTAGGTGAAGCTTCCCTTGCCTTATCAGGAAGATCAAGATTGAAATCATAGTAGGGCCTTAGGAATTATGTCCCCCATATACCTATGGCATGGGCCCCATTCCTATATCATCCTTTGATATACTATATCAATAATAAGGGAACACTCAAAGACTGATATGCCCCAATTTGGCCTTTAGGGCTGATCGGGTCATGCCCAAACTCTAAGTAAACCCTCCTTGATATGTCAGATTAAGGCATATGCCCTTCCTTCTCTTTATAGTTCAAGTTAGGTATAGATAGACTTGGGTTTGGAAACACACTCTATTAGCTACCAGATTGGAACATACTCTATTGTATTGGTTACTACCTATATATCTATTTGGTGATCTAATCTACTATGGATAGGCTCTCTAAAACATATAGATAAAATGAGAACTTAACTATGGTGTTGGGATTGGAATTCTCAACTAGTATCTATTAATACAATTTCATCCCACCCTTTTCTCAGTTGCATGCTTATTTATTTTGTCTTGGGCCTCTGGATATACACTCTCTCCCTGGTCTAGGTGTGGATCACCATATAGATCTCTAAATCCCACTAGATAATTAGATGATTTCTCTGATTTCCTTATTTGAGTGAGTAAAATTTAGAATTGGAATATAATCCAATAAGTCACAAGATTTAATCCACTATAGCCACCATTAAGGTACTAGAAGGAGTGATTATGGATGAGAAGGGACAAAGAGGGAGTGATTAGGGATGATGAGGAACAATGAGGGAGTGATTAGGAATGATGGGAGAGTGATTATGGATGATGAGGGATGGTGAGGATCAATGAGGGAGTGATTAGGGATGAGGAGGTATTGATTAAGGATGATGAGGGATGATGAAGAATTGATTAGGGATGAGGGAGGGATGATAAACAAGTGAAATTAACACAAGTGGCCATTTTATGTACATAAGTCATCAATGTGACATATGTTTCCCTAGTCACATCACTTAAGATTAAACTCAAAGTGAATTAGGGTTATTATGCATAAATATGCTAAACATTATTTGAATTTTCATGTTCATAAGTGGATATGGTGTTATTTTGTCAATTTTGGCAATAATGGAGCTAATCATAGGTAAAATCATCATAAATTGGTAGTTAGACATGCAAAGTTCATAGTTAGACTTACTTTACCACAATCAAAGATTTTTTTCTTGAATTTGAATATAAATTGGGTGGTCATTCACAAATTTGCCTAAAATGTTTTGTGTTTACCTTGGTTATAAGCAAATATGGTGTTTTTGTGTCACTTTTGACCTATTAGAGACCTAATCACAAGTAAAATCAACATGAATGGGTGGTTAGATGTGCATGGGTCATAAATGAAACCTATGTTTCCATATGCAATCTAACTTTAATTTAGGGTGACCATGATTAATTGTGGCCCAAATTATCCCTATCTACCCTAGTTACAAATTATTATGGTGTTATCATGTCATTGTTTTGCCTATAAGGGACCTAAAAATAAGTAAACTTATAATAAAGGAGTGGTTAGGTGTGCATTAGTTTGTAAACTTTAATTTTGACAAACCTAGGACTCCTATAAATGCCAACAAACATTCTTGAAGGCACTAAAACCCAAAAGTTGACCATATGTTTACCCAAAATGGACATCAATTGTAAAAGTTATGCCCTAAAATACCTAGGTTCAATACTAAAACCCTAAAAATGCCTAAGTACTAACCAAATTAGATTTTGAAAAATTATCTTCCACTCCATAAGGTGTGCAACTATGAAACCAACTCTAGAAGATATACAGTATCCCTAATTTCTTATATTTACTAAAATAAATATAAAGTAATAATATATTTTACTTTAAATTTACACTAAATGTCAAATTAAGTAAAAATACATTTTACTTTAAATTTATACTAAATGTCAAATTATACTTAACATTTGTTTTAGTAAACCAACCTCCCCCCCACCTTCTAATTCATCCCATTTTTGCATTATACCCCTTGAATTCTTTCTGTTCACATGAGTGTGTATGCACTCTAGTTTTTTATAATTTCAAAGGCACATGATTTTTTTATTTCAAAATTGAACAAGCAAAAACCTATACATGTTATAATGCATATGCATTATAACATGTACACATTCTAGGCTTGGTGTTTATCGATCCTAGAAAACATAAGACATACATGTTATTTCTATAACGTGTATGCATTTTGCAATAATGCATGTTCATTTTGAAATAGCAAATATGCATTGTGTAATAACATGTACACACTATGCAAATATGTCTACAAATTTCTCCCATAACTCTGTGCACTTAATCGAGTACCTCATCAAGCCTATTTGTTACAACCCATACTTATAATCATAATAATTCTTATCTTTTACCATATCACCTATTTTAATCTTCAAGGGGGGTGTTGGAGTGTGTCATATTCACACTTACGTGAATTCCACCTTAGGTACATGTGTTATGAATGTGTGATTTACTATATGTACACAATTATTAAATGTATAATTAATGTGGTAGTTATCCTCACATGTGTGATAAGAGTTAGGTATAACTTGGGGAATGATCCCACCTCTTACTCCAATAATAATCCTTCTCTCACATATTACTTTTCCTATTTAGGTACCCTTTGTGCTCTTGTGAAAAGTAATGGCGTTTAAGGTCATCTCTTTATCTAGTTGAGATGTAGTCTTTTGGATAATTCTATTCTAGTACAACCAATTATGGTTGCACACATACATTGTATATTACACATAGTTAATACATTGTGTTTTTATTGGTGAATATCTCTCTAGTTTGAATACTTTATGTTGATGTGTCTATGTTGGAGATCCATGGACTATGTTTAATACAAGAAAATATATTTTTTTAATCATTTTTAATAGGATTTAAATTTAAAAGTAAACTAACTTGATATATTTTCAAATCCCATAAATTGTGTATTATATGTCAAGGAAGATTAGAAGCTCCATTTAAGAGAAACTAAAATCTATTCCCAGAAAACTTAAAACCTCAACTTTTTTGTAGCATACCTTCATTCATATTAGTTTCACTAGTATCTAAGTATTGAATCAATACAATTTATGGGGAAAAAAATGGAAACCCATACATTAATAAAAAAATCAACAAATATAAACTCTATTTTATTGAAGAAAATCCTTTGAGAATGGATAGTTTCAGAGAATAAACCACTTATTTATGCACAGAGCCCTAAAATTCAAAACAATTACCAAAAACATAAAAACTATTAACAAACAACAAAAATATTAAAATACACACATGAATGGAACTACATTTTAAAGAGAAAATGTTTTCATAATCTATGATTTTAGGAAATGGTAAACACATTATAACCTGAATAATTTAATTTGCCAAAAACCCTTGCAAAAGTGAAAAATTAATAAAACCACTTAACATAAATAACAAACAACCTCGAATAAAAAATAATTATTGGAACCACTTGGTGTATGAAGTATATTTTTTGTCATAAGTTAACAGCACCAGGCTTTCAAGTATTGAATCATTGCACTCTATTAAAAAACAACTATAAATCCATATATCAATGAAGTGTCAAGGAATATAATGTAGTTTGTCTTGGAAAAAAAACCTTCTAAGATGGAAATTTTACGAGAATAAAATATACATTCATGCATAGTGATATAAACATCAAAGCTAACCAAATATAACCAAGAAATAAATTAAATAAATAGCATTATATATATATATATATATATATATATATATATATATATATATATATACTCTGCCAAATACCCAAAACCACAGAATATTTTTTTTGGCAAAATCTTAAACAGAGGTACATAGGTATTCAAAACAATGCAAGTAATCTATTTTGAAGCCTTCAAAGTGAATGATCCTTGAATTTTTCCAAGCCCAACACGACAACCCAATAATAATTTATGGCATATTCTCATTAATATTAGATGTATCAATGTTGTAAGTATTGAATCAATTCACTTTAAGAGATGCATAAAATTAAATCACCATTTATGGTTACACTTTTAAAATGCATTAATCACCACTACTTGAATTAAATTCCATATCAATGTGGAAATGGTTCCAGAATCGATAATTTCAAAAAACAACAAAGACAATGCAAACCACAAAATATAACTTTGCTAAAATCACTTTTCAAAAACACAAAAAAATTTAAATCACTTTACATAAATAACTAATAACTCCAGATCTGAAACATCAACTAAAACATGTTGTACGAGCTAGAGTTCTTTGTCAAAATCTAGTCGCATAACTTTTTTAACTACCATAGTAGTGCATTTTATTTTTAAAAAAAACCTCACATCCATAATTTTATGTAAGTCTTAATGAATATAAGCTCCACTTTCTTGGAAAAAAATTTGGAATGCATAAGTACATAGAATAAAAAATCAATTCATTGTATAGTTCCTTAAAATCCTAAATGAGCAATAAAAAACTTTAATAGATAACCAACAGAATTAAAAAATACATACATAAATACAACTTCATCTTGATGGGAAAAATTTGCATAATCAAGGTTCTATAAAATGTTAATTCTACCAAAAAACCTTTCAAAAGTGGAAAAGCATAAAAGCATTTTATATAAATAACAAATGTCTAAAAATTGAAAACAATAACTCAAACCACATTCTTTCTAATAAATATCTCCTCATAAAATCCTCAACATAATTTCATGACATGAACAAAAGCATGCAAATAAGTACACATTAGTCAAAGTCTCAATGAACATAATCTTAATTTTTTTAGGAAAAAAATAATGGAATGTACATTCACAACAACCATAACCTCATTCTATTTAAAGGATATATCCTCACCAAAAGCCTCAACATAAATCCACCTAAATACAAAAACAATACAAATATTCTCTTGTAAAACCTTCAAACTATGTGATAATAATTCTTGATCCTCTTCAAGCCCAACATGACATCCCATTATTAATTCATGGCATACCGTCATTAATATTATTATGTCAGCTTTGAAACTATTGAATTAATGTAATTTATGCAATACGTAAATAAAAATCATCATTTACAATTTCACTGTCAATCTACATTAATTGACATTGTAAGTTTGACATTTAATGTGACCTGACTATGCACCATCATAATGCCACTCTAGGATAAAATATATATTTTCCTCAAACATAATATTTTAGTTAAAATTTGTGGTCAACACTTCATTCTCATTGAATCTTATATTTTTTCTATTTTTAAATAATTAAAAATAGCCCTACATGGTTAGGAAATTATTTCCATCTAATAGAAAAAATTAAAAGAAAATTTTTAAAAAAAAACTATCAATTTATAAAATACTTTAAATATGACACGACATTGGTAGGAGGGTAAAAAATATCTACTCCAAAGATAAACATATAACATGCCTTCAACAAGATAATTAAAAAAAATTAATAAAAACAAAATGATAACTAAACATTTCATACCATACAGCTTTAAGTTATTTAGACTCATACCATTTATACACTAACATTACCTTGAATGACTTACAAATGAAAATACTTCCATGATGATAGAGATAGTATGATATTGATAAAGTTTTTAGGAAAGTAACCTGAGAATGGAGTACAAATACAGATGAATACACACACACACACACAATCAATAGTGATGTAGCTTCTAATGTATATGACTATAGTATTTATTGAAATAGATCATGATGTATAGTTTGAAAATAAATGCATGGATGTGGTCACAAAACAAAACACATATCTAACCAAAGAATTTGTAATTTTTAGTTTTGAAGATACATTTTGAGATCCTATCATGCTTTTCAAGTAACACTTGTTCAATTTCCAAGTTAGTAATGGAATAGTTGTCACTGTCCATCTGTAATTTTTAATTTTTAATCATAGCTATCACTTTTCTAATTTTCAACATTAGTCTAAATGAGTTGAAAGAGTTTGATTTTTTTTTAAATATCTATAGGTTAAAAAAGCTAGAGAAAAAAAATGCATTAAATTTTGTCATAGTCAACTCACAGAGATTTTAGAGATTTCAAATGTCTTTCTTGGCCATGATAAATTAGTGTTTTAGGTGTAGGATGATTACAAAGAGTGAGTTCAAGATTTATAATAATGTTTTTATGTGGTTCCTCACAAACTCTACCTATATTCTCACTTGAGTAAATTCATTTAGTGTTGCTTCAAATGTCCAATGATAAAGCTTCAGTCCTTAGTGGTTTTCCTTTTGAGTTATATAAGGCCACTTGGAATTTTATTAGGATAGTATTTATTCAATTTTATAAAGAGTATTTATGCTCTTATAATTCCCTAGGAAACATTATTAACTAACAAATATAAATTTTATTCATAAATCAAGGGATCCATAGCTTATTACTATTTGAGTCCCATCACCTTGTTGAATGTCTCATATAAGATTATTTCTAAAGCCCTTGTGCTCCTTCCATAACACATCCTTCCTAAAATTATTAGACCATAAAAATTAATTTTAATCAAAATTAGAGACATTATTTATATCATTTTTATTGTTTATGAAGGTATGACATGTACTCGGGCCTCTAGAAAACAAATTTGGTTTCTTAGAATCAATTTTTGGAAAGCATATTACCACATAAGATGGATGTTTATTTTTCAATGTCCAAAGGATTAAGGTTTGGGAATTTATTTCTCTTCATTTTTTGAACCCTTTTAGAAGAAGCTTAGACATGTTTAATTATAAATGATCACAATTCCAGTATATTTAGCCTCTTTTGCTTGATCAGACATTGTTTCCCTCTTTCTCTTGTTTATGTTATGGATATAAAGGCATTTGGATATAGTTTAACCCACATAGTTAAGTAAGGCTATATTAATGGCATCACTATCCATAATAAGATGAGTCTAATTCTTAGTTTTTTTTTTATGACACTTTTCTCACTTTGTATAAAAAAGTGTTTTTTTTTTTTAATTTATGAAGGTTTGACATGCATTAACACATTTTTTAACGCCTCAAGCTTTAATTTAGAAAAGAAAAAAACTCAATGCTATTTCCTGAGCATTTTTAGGTCCTTTCATTGATGAATTGGTTGTATTTTTGTGTTCACCTTCATGATCAATGGTTTTTATAATTGTATTGGGTTGTGGACCCTTTTCAAAACCCTGATCTTTACCCATTATTATAAAAAAATCAATCTTATTGCTAAAGTATGATGTTGATATGAGATTAGTTTGAAAATTTTAATTGGAAATAGATTGACAAAGTAGAAATATATAAATTTTATTAAATTCTTATTTATTTTTAAATTGCTTGTCTTCCCTTTAGTAGTATGTTTTTTTATGGTGAAGAAGGAAATTTTATACTAGATTACCAAGCCTTTGTCTTTGTTTTGTAAGTTTTATAACTGCACAAATATTTTTGTGGTGACTAGTGTTTATTATTCCTCTTGTTGGGATTCACTTAAGGAAACTTATGAAAATATTTCCAAGTTTCTTCAAGAATTTCTATGGGTTAACACTAAGTAGACTCACATATTACATTGGGTTTATTAGGACATGTTTTTCCTTCTTTAAGATAAAAGAGGTATTGATATTATTGATGTAAATAGGCATAATATCTATTGGTGAAATATATTATTCACATTTTATTAAGTTAGGATATTTTACTATATTAAAGTTAGATAAGTGAACCATAGTGCACAATTTCTTATGATTAATATACGATAATTACTAGTGTCTAAACTAACGAATAATTTTTCACCTCTTCATAAGCCAATCACTTTTGCCTTCTATGCAGTAAATAAGGAAAGGGAAGATTTATATTACTCAAGATATATATACCCTCTTCCTCTTTGTACATTATAATATTAGTTCAGATCATGTTAATTGATGTCATATATCATGTCATTATTATGAGATATTGAGATTTTCTTAAAACTAGTTCTATATTTCACCTCTCACATGTTATTTTCATGTGAGCTATGCCTTGATTTAAATTCAATCCTAAGTAGTGTAGAATTTCTAAATGGTATCAGAGGCTTTACATGTTAGCTCCTTAAGGTAGGATTATTTTTGGAATTATTTTTAGAGGAATTTTAACTAGGTGCATTTTGGGGTGATTTAACCTTTGTCATTGTGTTTGAAAGGGTTCAAACCCCATGGTCTAATTATAATATTTTTGGGTGTTTGTATATTTTTTTAAGGTGATTTTTTGGGGTGGATATTTTTTTAGGGACAATTTTACAATCAACATGGATTGTACAAACTTGCTATTTCTATATTTTAAAATTATAAAATGAGGAAAATCCATATAAGCCATATGAAATCATTTGCTTCTCTCTATAGCCCTTGCTTCTATCACCTAACATCCTTTCTCTATTTGAAAACTTCTACCACCATTACAACCCAACATAGTTGATGCACCTTGCACCATCATTGCAAACCCTATGTTTGGTGACTAACACCACCACTTCCTATATTTTCAACCTCTATAAAGTTAAACAATGAGTTTACAGACCACCTACCTTATATTAATTTTTATTACCACTCATAATCATTTCAAATTTGATGTATAATCCTCTATGACATTTCACCTTTGTATTTTGCTTTCAAAATTTGAGTTGACCTTCATTGGATCCAGATCTCCTCCTAACCATGCCTCTTATGTGCTACCTCCATGGCACTTCTCATTGGTCAATGCCTCCAACTAAAACTATGCCTATGTTTTCCCATCCCACTAAGTCATCTACAATATCTACTATCTAAATGGATTATCATGTCCCTATTAGCTACTTTGTTTCCTCTGTCTCACCTTAGCCACCACAAATGCTTGTTGCACCATTTATATTTTCTATTGATACAAAATATTTTCCACTCAAGTGGTCCTTCATGATCCGTCACCCCACACTTGGACCCCTCCATCATGGACACCTCATTCTTTTTATGTGGACACATAAAATACACATGTAACAATATTGTATATATTTATTATTAATCCTAGGTGTCTTGTTTTTGTTGTATTCAATAAGTTATCCATTCTTGTGGGAATAGGAAGAGTCACATTGGGAGTGTGAAATGAATAGCCATTCTAGATTTTATATTTTAATTTGATCTCTCATTCTAACTTGAATCATGAAATTTAATTTCATTGTCATCCCATCAATAATATCTCCATCCTATCATTGGTATTAAAGCCTAGAATTTCATTTCTTTAATTTTTATCATTCTTTGTCCTTAAATTTAAATCTATGGCATGTTCCTCCATATTGGATGAGCATGCTAATTTTTAAGGTGCTTCAGGGTTTTAAAGATAGTATTTTGATTATTATAAAGGAATTTTGCTTATTTTGAGGGTGTTCTATTTTTTCATTGTATTCAATGGTATGGACTACGTAGAGAATTATTTTGACAGTCTTTATTGTTGCATGGATATTTATTTGAAACTCTTTTGATTTCACTACTAATAGTCTCTATAACCACATCTTTTTAGTCTCCAAGGTGTTTTGATTTCTTCATTCTCTATTTATCATAATAAAAAAGGGTTTCAAGACTTGTGTGGTGTATACCAATTGAGTCTTTGTTGCTATGTGGGATTTTAAAAGAATGTTACATGGAGATTTATCTCTTGTGGTAGTGAAATTGATAGTTCTATTTGATATTCTAATGCTTAACACATGGATATGTTCTACCTTCCTATTAAGGTGTAGCATCTAATTGAAGCATTCTTAAAACAAACATATATGAGGTGTCCTTGCTACTTGTGAGTTGATAATTGAAGCTGTGGAAAAAAAATGAGGTCATACATCATTATTTTCCAATATTGGAATATTATTCTTTTCCACATAAAATAAAAAGGAGAAAGGTGCATAGTTTTTTAAGCTTTTTTATTCAAAAAACAAAATTTCAATTTTAAGTAATTTTTCAAATTTGAATTGTAGAGCATTTTTTTTATTAAAATTGCCTTGCACATGCTACTCTAAGTGAATTTGGGCAAAAATAACCAAAGTATGTAATTTAATAAGAAATAAGGGGAACTACTCTTTTACCCATTCATCACTATCAATAGGCATAAATCTAGAAATCAAAAAAAAAAGTATATTGATGTATGAGATTGTATTTATAAGCTGGTGCTAATGATAGGTAAAATCCTTTTCACATGCCACATAGGTACCACATAACACTTTTATATAATGTACCTTAAGGCCTTTTTTACCTACTATCAAGAATATGAAAAAGGCTAGCTTCTTCCACATACTGACATTTATATAGGAAGGGAGGGTATATCAAGAGATTTTTATATCATTCTAGTGGTATATAGAAAAGGGGACCATTTTGGAGTGATAAATAACTAATTAAGGTTAACAAAAACTCAAAAATCAAAACCATGCATTCAATCAAATCTATCATTGGCACAACATTGATTGACAAAGATAGATAGTTAGAATGGTCTTCACAAGTGGAGAACACACTCATGTTCAATGATCTATGGTTTGATATTTGTGATGGGGATACACAACCTATTCATCCAATAAGGAATGCAAAGGATATTTAGGCATAAATGTATAAAAATTAGAAAGCGTTGGGCTTGATGAGGGCCTCAATCAACAAAGATGTGTTTTATTATAGTCAAGGGTGTAATACTCCATGGGAAGCATTTCAAAAACTAAAGCAGATATATGATTACCACTTAGAGTTGGAATTTATTTATTTGCAATTAAATTTATTGAACTTTTAGTTGAAATATGGTGATGTGATGAGATTCACTTCAGAGATATGTGTCATCAATCATGACGTAGAAGAAAAGAGTGTCAAAATCAAAATCTATGTGACCACATTCATAAAATACCTTCTTCCTAACTATTCAACCTATTTGGAGTCTCTACAAGCAAGTAACTAGTTGAAGACTCTCATAATTGATCAATTGGTTAAAAATATGGCAGAAGAAACAAAAAAGGCCTTTGGAAAAAAAAATTGAATCCACAATAGGATAAAGTGTGTGCTATGTCAAATTTCCAAAATATTCAATAAGGCCACATCTTCCAAAAATGAAGGCAATAATAATAAGTAAAATAATAAGTACAATGGAAAAGGTGGTAAAAATGAAAATCAAGGTGGTAAACAATAGAATGATAAATAAAACCTCTACTATGAATGGTGTGATAGAAAAGGAAGCCATGAGACTCATGAATGTAGAACTCCATGGGATAAAAATGAAGCATATTGTAGTAAGAAAGAGGAAAAATCAAAGAAAAAGAGTCAATATCTACCCAATTCACTAGTGAATGTGTTTTCCAATACAAATGATGAAGCAAATAGTGTCTCAATTAGTTCTTCATGGTTTGATGCTTAGGTTCTTGATACTAGTGCTAATTTACATATGAATTTTTGAAAAGACTTCTTTGAGGAGTTCAGTGAATAAATTTTTGGTATTGTATATCTTGCAAATAGATCAAGTCTGTAACCACAAGGAAGAGGTATAATAAGACTCAAGTATATAGGGCTTCCAGATTTAAAACTCCAAACTGTCCTCTAGCTTCCTTAATTGAAAAAAAACTTGTTGTCCCTAGTGACATAAGGCAATAGGGTCATTCCATTATATTAGATAATGGTGATGTCATTATCAATATAAAAAGTGATAATATAGTCATCTTGAATAGATATGAGTAAGGGAAACTTCTCAAACTCAGGGGTGAGCCATCAAATTCAAGGAATTATTATCATCTTGTGGCATGAAATATTTGGGCACACTCACTATAATATCATTTATGTATTGAAAATAAATGGTGTTATTGGCATGCCTATGTTAAGGTGTGGAGCCTAAAAGCTTCACCAAGGAGCACATTGCCAAAGTTGTAGGTTTACACAGTCACTAGCATCAGTCAGGAGCGATCGATGTCGGTCAGGTGCAGTTGAAGAGACGCCAGTGTCGGTAGGGGATCGACCGACGTCGATCACAGGCAAGCAGGTAGAAATTGGCGTCGATTACCTGTGCGTCCAGAATGCTATTTCCAAGGACAGAACCGAGTGTTTGCATGATGAGTTTAAGTCTTAGTCTTAAGTTCGTGTCTCTATTATTAGTAAGACTATTTTTAGAGCCCTTGTTCAAGAGGCTTAACTGTTGGTTGTAAGTGCATGCTCAAGTCTCATAATTCTATATGTAGAATTAGATCTTCTTAGCTTATTGTAGTTGTAGTAGTTCATTGTATGTGAATGTTGAAGAACAGTACAGAGTTGTATCAATCCAGGTTGTTGGAGTTGATTGTACTTGAGAGAGAGAGCTCTTGAGGGATAGAGATCTAGAGAGAGATCTTGTGCATCTGAGAGAGATGTGGAAGAAATAAGTTTCTTCAACTGTATTCCTTCTGTAAAGAGTTTAATACAAGTTTTCAGGGTGGTTTCTTGTATCTCTTGTTCTTTACTATTTATCATTCTAGTTAATTATCTATCTGATTTAATTTCGTGGTTTATTGCTTTCATAAGTGTAATCATATTGTTGGTTGATCCCCAACAGCCTACATTTTCCAAAAAATCAAATGAAAGGTGTTAAACTTGCATCTTGAATAAACATGTAAGAGAACCATTTACAAAGTCACAATTCAAAGCTAACAAAAAATTACAACTGGTTTATTCAAAATTATGTTCTCTTCCAATCCTCTCAACTGGTGGTCATAACTACTTCATGTTGTTTATTTATAACTACAATAGGATGACTTGGATATACTTTTCAAAGAAAAAATTATAAGCCTTCAAGACTTTCCAAAAAATTTGAACCATGATTTAAAATGAAGCTCAAACCCATATCAAGACACTCATGATAGATGATGGTGGTAAATTCACTTCAAATTTTTTTGAATCTTATCTTGATCAAAGTGTGATTAAACACCATCTCATAGATCCTTACACTCTATAAAGAAATGGAGTTATAGAAAGGATGAATAGAACTACGATGAATATGGTTCATGTTATGTTGTACTACAAAGGGGAAAATATAAAATTTTGGGCCAAAGTAGCTAAAACAATGGTATACCTCCATAAAAAAACACCATCAATAGCTCTTGAATCCAAGACTACATATGAGATGTGGTGTGGTCATCTTCTTTCAGTGTAACATCTTCAATTTTTTAGATCCACTTATTACACATTGATTACAAAGGAGAAGTGAAATAATTTGGACCATATGAGTTAAAAATGCATCCACTTGGGATATTCGCAATCTTCCAAGGCATATAAGTTATACGTGAGAAAGATAAGAAGTTTATTATCATAAGAGAAGTCTTTTATGGGACTACAAAGGTCAAAGAGCATATTGATTGACAACTGAGTCAACTTGATAAGTATGCAAAGTTTTATGTCTATAGAGAGAGTGATTTGGATGTTATAGACATTGAGTGGGGGACACACATTTGGGAATCTATTGATTTTCTATTATCTCCTATATAGGGGATTGAAACTCCTCCTGAATGGGAGAATGAAACTTCATCAGATAATAAATAGTGGATACCAAAATGGAGGGCAAAAAGTGATGAACCTTTAGAGGATGAATTTGAATCACTTAAAACATAGAAACAAATGCCTAAATGGGCCACTCAAACATTGAAAGATGTGAAACCTAATGAAGTTGGGAAAATAGGTGTAAGAACTACACATGTAGCCACATCACAATTAGAAAAGTCCCTTTAATAAATTCAATATAAAATTCAAAAGATTACCTTGAATGATTCTCTAGAATAAGAACTTAATGTTGCATTTGATTTAGAACCAACATATTTCAAATAAGCTAAGAATATTTAATCTTGGGGAAAATTAATGGAAGATGAGTATAGTGCATTGGTCAAAAATGGGACTTGGAAATTGGTTGATCCTCTATATGGATACAAACCCATTGTCTTTAAGTGGGTCTAACATAATAAGTATAAGGATTATGGCTCACTTGAAAATCAAAAATCAAGGCTTATCACAAAGGGATATGCTAAAAAATAAAGAATTGACTACAATGAAACCTTTGTACCTACAACAAAATGGACTACCATTCGAGCCATTTTGGCTCTAACATCTCATAATAGATAGAAAGTTCACCAAATGGACATCAAAAATACATTCTTAAATGGTGACCTCAAGGAAAAATTTTACATGATACAACCCAAAGGTTTTATAGTAATAGAATAAGAGTACAAGGTGTGAAAACTAGAAAAATCATTGTATGGTTTGAAACAAGCCCCTCAAGCATGGTATGAAAAACTAGTTGAGCACCTCATGAACATGAACTTTAAACATTTTAAGTTTAAAGATACAAGTCTTTTCATCAAAACAGTTGTGTTTATGGTGGTGTATTTTGATGATCTTCTCATCATAGGGAACAATGAATGATACATTACAAAGTTTATATTAGAGTTAAGGAAAAGTTTTAAAATGACCAATTTGGGTTACCTTCTTACTACTTGGGTATTTAAGTAATTCAAAAACCAAAGTATTTATTCATCACTCAATTGAAGTATGTTGGTGACATTCTGAGAAAGTTTAGAATGGAATATTGTAAGCCTCTCAACATGCCTATGGAATGGAATCTCAAATTTGACATCTAAAGATTCAAGAAATTTGGTTGATGCCACTAAATATAGACAACTCATTAGAAGTCTAATTTATGTGACCACAACTTGACTAGATATGTAATTTGAAATCAGTATCCTCTCAAGATGCACATAACAACCTAGGGATAGTCATTGGGTAGAAACAAAAAGGGTCCTCATATATCTCAAAGGAACAAAAAAATTTGGGCTCAAATATTCTAGGGCAGGAGACTTCAAACTAGTTGGGTATTCAGATTTTGACGATACTGGTAATCATGAAGATGGAAAGTCCACCTTGGCTTTTTTGATGAATTTGGGAACAACAGTTGTCATTTATAAATCTATGAAGTAATAAGTGTCAATAATTTCTTTAGAAAAAGAAAAATATATGGTCATTTTAGAGGCAATTAGAGAGATCTTGTGGCTCAAAAGGGTTCTTTCAAATTTGTAGGATCAAGAAGTTTTGTCAACACCTCTCATGGTTGACAATAAGTTTGCAATTAAGATGGTAAAGAATCTAGTCTTTCATGACCAAACCAAGCATATCAATACTAAGTTTAATTTGATTTGGCACTATGTGAAAGATGGAAGTGTCAATTTGTAACATTTCACTATAGCAAAGTAACCAACAAACATCTTGATAAAAAAAGTTGGAGAGAAAATTTTGAAAAGTTTAGAGGAATGTTTGGTCTGACAAAGACAATTGTATATTAAGGGGGGATGTATCAATATTGTATATATTTGTTATTAATCCTAGGTATCTATCAAAAGTGTCTTATTTTTTTCTCATTCAATAAATTCTCCATTCCCATAGGAATAGGAAGAGTCACATTGGGAATGTGAAATGAAAAATCATTTGGCTTTTATATTGGAATGTTTGCTCTCATTCCAAATTGAATCATTAAATAGAATTTCATTGTCATTCCATCAATAATATTTATGGCATGTCAACACATCCCATGAGCCTAGCCAACAAGGCCACTTTTATAAGTTTTTAAAATTAAAATTGATTAATTAAATAAGGTTATTTTTATATGGACTTGATGGCATTTTATGTGTAATGCATTTTAATTTTTTAAGGGGGTATGATTTTTTCAAGATGGAATTTTTTTCACAAGGGGGTGCCTCTTTTTCTTTTTTGGGAGAAATTTCAACATAAGGGGGCTTCTTTATTTTATGGGTAACTATATTTGGGCACAATTTTTCGAGAGAAATTTTGGTGGGACCATTTTTAAGGGAGATATTTTAGGCCACTTGTATAGGACATTTCTATTGTATTGATTTTTTCCACCCTATTTAGCAGTATTTGGGTAGTTTCATCTGCCACTTCAACTCATGCCATTCTTTTTGAGACATCTTTTGAGGCCTTTTCTACACAAATTACTACATTTTATATAGGAATTATTTTATTTTGTAATGATATTTTTTTGGTGCACATGTGATTTATTTGTTGTTCTCCTTGAATGTATTCACAATGGAAGTAAATGATTTAGGTTGCATATCATTGGATGAAATTCTTTCTTGTAATACCTTGTATAATATATCTATGTTGACTATTGATATTTTGAGTAACTCTAACATATAAATCTTATCATGAGCATTATTTAGTTTATCAATGATGTCATCACCTTTATGTTGGTATGTTTATCTTGTAGGAGGTGGAGGGGGTCAAGGAGGAACATGTTGACTACCTTTATTATAATTCATATGATGGGAAACTTTACGTTGTCTAGTGATAATAATATGGACTTCCAGATCCAAAATAAGATGTGAGCAAATAATGGGAGTGGGATGGTAATTAGTATAACCTTTAGGTTTTTGGGGAAGAGGAAAAAAAGTTTAATACATTAAGAATTGCATACCATAGTAACAATAGGCATTTCAGATTAGATATTATAAAAATATGATTGGAATAAGCCTTAGGTTTTCTCATTACTAGCTTTAACCTTATTAATGAATTTAAATTTGATCCTTATTATCCATTTGCTTACATAATCGATCCAAATAAGATATACTATCTATGTAGAATAATATGAAAAGAGTGATTTCATCACTTGTGTTAACCAATAATGTTCATTCAACATGATGATAATTAAAGTGTATTATTGAGGAATAATAAAAAATTAGATCTAAAAATGAACCCCTAAATATGAAATCTAAAACCCTAGATTGATGAAAACCTAGAGATTTACATTTTTGGATGTGTACGAGTTTACCAATATGTTTTACCCTAATTTTGATTAATAGATGAAATTAATATAATTAAGATATAATTTTGAAATGTAATTCAAATAAATAGATATGACATTAAATCATATATCTAAATGTAAAAAACTAAAGAGATCATGATACTGAGATTTTTTGGGTGACTATCTAACTGTGACTATATTTTAGAATTGAAAATCATATATAAGCATACATGTAGCTCATTTTATTCTAAAAATGATTCATTATCTACACTAGCTTAGTTCTACAGGATTAGGTTAGTATTACTGATTGATATTGACGTATTGGTTAGTACTAGTATGTATAAAATTATGACACAATGGTTTTATGGTCACATATGACTATTTTTTCTTGCTTTGTGTTTACGATCTTAAACCTTAATGATGTAAGAAAGTCCAAAAATAATTTTAGTTTGCCTTAAAAACCCTAGGTTTATTTTTGAAGGCTAGAAACTACCATTATGGGGGAAGTGTAATGGGTTGAGATGACCCCAATCACCCTTGTTTGATGATTGATCATTGCCTACATATCCAAAACTATGAGGATGAAAATAAAGACACATGTAATTCTCCCACCTAGTGTGAATATGCAATTATGTTGTGTATACACATAATATTTTCAACATTTTATCAAATGTGGACACTTTACGTCTTGCAAGAACCTATCGAGACTCAATCTCTCTGAGTGCATGCCCTAAGGGGTACACCAAAAAAGGGGTGGGCCTACCTTTGGTGATTTTTAAGATTATTGTCCCTTATTTCCACATTATTACCAATCCAACCAACTCTCAAAACCATTCCCTAAACTATTACTCCTCCCTTACACACTCTTCCAATCTTTTCCTCTTTCCATCCCTCATATTCTAGTCTTAACCCTCTTTTGGATAGTCGACTGTACTAGGTCGAATGGGTTGACCTAGTATAGTTTATAGGTATTTTTCACTTTCTTAGCTTATTATCCTTTCAGTTGACCTAGCTCAGACCTAGTGAATTATCCTTGAAAACACATTGGGTTGACTGGGTTGACCTTGTACAGCCAAAAAATTTGGAAGGATTTAGGAGAAGACCCACATATAAATACAATATCATTTCATCATTATTTCAAATGTGTAATCCAAATTTATTATTTGTTCATGTTTCTTCCCAATATGCTCTTCCACCATTCTACATGAGGAGACTTAGCTTAGGTTTCTTATTTGGAAAATCTAGTCTTGTGTATAAGTCTTGGATGCTTTGTCCCTTCTTAGTTATCTTTATAAAACATAACAACCTCTTATAAATCCCATTTGTCAAAGGGAGAGATTGAGTCTCGATGGGTTCACATTTATGTAAGTATATTTTAGGTTTGTTCTCCTCTTTTTAGCATATAAAAGTAGCATAAATATTGGCTCGAATAATACTATCTTTCATATTTTATGTATTAGGGTGTTACTCATACTTACTTTAATTGAGGTTCCCTATACATGTTTTTTTATTTTTTATAACCCCCACTTTGTACCACAAACATTGGTGTGCACTCTATTAGATTTACTTTCTTGTTATTAGAATAGGTGAATGTTTTAAACCTTAGGATTCCATTAAGGTTGTGTGATTGTGTTAGACTATAGGCTTTAGAACCCTTCCTAGCATGATATTTTTTAGAAAGTGTTCCCCTAATCAGGTCTAGTGGATCCCCATAT
The DNA here is from genome assembly GCA_037957365.1 of Torreya grandis. Taxonomy (NCBI): domain Eukaryota; kingdom Viridiplantae; phylum Streptophyta; class Pinopsida; order Cupressales; family Taxaceae; genus Torreya; species Torreya grandis. The sequence continues at coordinate 1,278,993 of JARHVA010000974.1, read as the reverse complement.
TGGTCATGCTCTCACTTAACAAGTGTATCCCCAATTGAAAGTGTAGGTATGCTCTATCTTCTTTGAGCTGGGATTGATTTATAAACATGATGTATTTCTAATTGCATACATTATGGTAAACCCAACATGAAACTAACCATTGTAAGATTTATTTCACTTATTTTCATTATTTTATCATATTTTTATCATACTATATCGACTCTATCGACCTAAGTTTTATGACTTCTATGTGCAGGTTTCTAGGAACAGGCATCTAGATCGATCAAGCAAATTCTACAATCTTTAATAAGAGGAAACAAAAGAGTAGACCAAGGGTTATAAGTAAATTTAAATAATTTTTATGGAGTTGAAACACATCTATAAAAACATGAGGAATCAATAATATAAGGGATAATCTCATAAAAGTGTCCTACAGTCAATCCTAAAGGGCAAGGTTTTGTCCTAGTGTCCAAATGGGGAATCATTTTCACTTCCACCTTGAGATGAACATTATAACATATTAAATAATGTTTATTTGGTCACTAAATATGTGTATAAACTCTTTTTATGTAGATAAACCCATAATAAGTTCATTTTTTATCTTAGAGACAACGTTAGGCCTGTGGAAATGGAGAAAAGAGTTCGAGTAGACAAAGTTGGAAGCCCATATATTTTTGGATGCTTTGAATGGAGACTCAAGGAGTTATTAGGAGTTATATAGTGTCCTAATTAAATATTTTTTGTCATTGAGTTGATATTTTAACATCCAATATTCATTAACGAAGCTTAAGAGGGTAAAATAGGCCTAGACTCACTAAAACCCTTGCTAGTGACTAGTTTAAGGAAATGAAGGAGATAATGCACCAAAATGGCATAGTTTAACTAGAAAAAGGATTGGATTTGTAGATTAATTAGTCAGGTTTCCTACCATTAGGAGGAGTTAAATGTAATCTATAAAGATAGGGTACAAAACTATTTCCTTTGACTATTTTGTGTATTGTGTAGGTTCTAGAGACTTTCAAGGGATGAAACCAACTTTGGGAGGAAGCTATAGAATTTTAATAACTCAAAATTTCCATTTAATTCCTTTTAAAAACTCCTAATTATTTTCATTGGGGCTCTCATCGTATCCATTCAAAATTGGCATAGTGAACAAGATGGTAAGAAGTGTGAAAACTTCAAGATGATGTCTTTTTAAGGTACACCTAATAAATATAAGTCCATGGAGGGTCTTGAAACATTTAATATACTCTATTTTATTTATTTTCATGGGAACTAAAGCCAAATTTGAGGCCAAATGTGTAGGGTGTGTGAAAGAAGATTTATTTTGACTGTAAATGGTAGTAGCTCATTTTGGGAAGATTCTAGATGATCAGGACTACAACCAATGCATGAAGAGGCATGTATGAATACTCATCTCTCATTTAAATTATAAGACCTATTCATAATTAGTTTTTGGACATTCAAATGGGGATAAATCATGAAGGTAATTTTCTAAGCCAGCAAAGAGAATTCCATGCCACTTTTTATGAGTTTCATGACTTGGAAAGCCACTTGTCTCTTATGACCTTGAATGGTCCATTTCACACCCTCTTCTAATATAAAATTAATTAATTTTTTTATCTTTACAAGTGTCCTTGTGACCTTTTGACTTCTATCTTCTCTTCTCTCTCTCAAGTTCTATAAGAACTAGCCATTTTGGCCTTTGTAACTTATGCTCCACCTGAGTATGGTGAAGCCCTGATCATTTGCATACCATGTATCAATAAAGACTAATGATATTTACCTCTTACATGAATATTAATAGTGTGTTTTACTTGTATGATTGATCTTGCTTAGTTATGAATCTTGTTTCCTTAGCATGTTGTCTCATTCTCTCACCTATTTATGATTCAAAAGAATCTTCTTGTAGGTCATTTGAAGTGTTCTAGGAAGTTTCAAGGTTGAGTGTGTTAGCCTATTCAATAGTGTCATTATAGACCTCTTGTCTAGTCCTCTTCACCTAAACATTCACTATAACCTCATAATGAAATATTGATTTCAGAAGATTCAGATTAGAGAAGTGTATGTTTGGTTAGTCCCTTGTTCTCATGTGTAATATGTAGCTAGTTGGTAGTCATCAATCAATTTGGTGTATCACCTACCTTATGATAGTTTAATTTCAGTTTTATCTCTCCCTTTTCCCTCACAAGCATAGGTGTAGTAGTGGTTTACAAGTGGTACATCAAGGGAGCTAGCCCTATCTAGAGACTCACCTCATTTTTATGCTCACCCACAGCCTAGAGGTGTTTCAATTATGCCACTTGGATGAGGAGATCTAATACATCTTGTCAAATAGTGAAAATCTAAGTGACAAAACTATCTTTAACCAACATTTTCCATAAGATTGACATTTTAACACTTTACCTCACATATCCATATTTAATCCAATGGAACTAGCATGCAACACCTACACTTGATCATTTTTAAAATGATCAAGTAATTTCAAAAAAAATTGGGAACAAGAGAACATATTCAAGAAGGTGAACATAAGAAGGATTCTCCATTTAGTTAGATGATTATACATATTTTGAGAATAATTATAATTGTTGTCACCAAATCTTTCACACTAGAAGAATTTGTTCAAGCTTCTTCTAAATTTGGACAACATGGGAACATTTCTAGGTATGTGGGTGTACCTATATTGGAAATGAGTCTCTAGATTTAAGGGTTATCTCCCTACTGTATCTTGAAATTCTCTTATTTGTGCCAACTAATTACTTATGGGGAAAAGAGTTAGATATTAAAATAATTGAACCTACTCTAAAGGAGGTGATACACCAAAAGGTCTTTCACAAGACTATCGTACCTCTTTCACAAAGAGAGAATGTTCAAACACTAGCCTAAGAATCCAAGAATGTACTAGCATTAGTTTTTCAATATGAAGGTGAAATGCATGAATATTAACTAAGGTAAGTGAAACCATAGATCAATTTTAAATAATAAATCTCATTATACACTTAAGAACAAATCCATACACTTAACAACACTTAATATGACCTGTTAGGCTAGAATCACTTATATCAAACATGAAAGGATTGAGAGAAGGCAAGGATAGATGAATATATATTAACCATTCACTATATATCTATTTAAACACTTGAAAAATTGATTTATGAACTCAAACTAAATTGCATTTAATGTTCTAAGGTAAATTACAATGTCAAAACTAGCAAGCCTTCACCATACATGGGGTCGTAATAGATTACAAAGACCAAAATGGCAACTACTTATAGAAATTTAGAGATAGGAGAAAATAATGAAGTTTAAAGGTCACTAGGACAAATTTCCATTTGATAGGAGGGGTTACACTTATAGGAGGATGAATTTATAAATAGACCATGTAAGTTCTAATGGGATAAATGGCTCTTAAAACATAAAACTCTTGAAATGTGGCACAAAGCTCCCTTTGCTATGCACAAGAAATGGCCTTTCATCATGGATGATCTCTCAAGCATTTGAAAATGAATTGGATATATTCGATACGTATGTACTATCTAAGAGAGGTTAAAACATACTATGATAGTCATAGGATGTTCTCCTAACTACTTACTATCTTCTAGACACCTGTATTCATCAATTGTAGTCATTCATTGATTCTCTAGACTTCATTCTTTACATATGGTAATCACTGTTCATCTTGGACCTCAACTAAAATTTCATGGAAACATATGAGTTCAAAGAGCTCACTTTGATATAAATTCCTTTGATCTTATGTAGTTTCTCGTATGGAATTCTCTTGCCACATTTCTCATTTCATTCTAAATTATTTACAATATTTGCTTGCTCTAGTCAAAAATGGCTCTTTGGTTCGACATTTATCCATCAAAAACTAACTCAAACCAATCACATTGCTCTAAAATAAATTTTTTATTATTGGCTTCACATATCCTCACTATCAGATCCTAACTTTTTATCCTCCTACGTGATGTCAGATCAAGATGTATGAAGGAATGTTGGCCTTTGATTTTTTGCCATGAAGATCCTTTGACATGTTGACTTCTACTCGTATTGTTGGATCAAGATGTATGAGTGAATTTTATCCATAGATATCATTAGACCCACATTCTTGTCAGTTCTTATGCACCATTGGATCATTGGTATAGTTGATCATTGATTATTGATTTAGATTGGACCCACCTTATTGTTAGCTGATCTCTCACCATTGGATCTCTACTCAGCAAACCCACACCATTATATATTATCCAACCTATATACTTTTAAGGGATTTTAACCTAGGGACATTTTGACCTATTTGACCCAAACACTAACCATTAGATCTGATTATATGCTCAAATTCCAACCATTGATCTGCTAGGACCCACTATTTGAACTCAAATGGCTATTTACTATGGCTGAAATTTGATGTTTGTGTGCTTGTATTTGACACCTGAACGAATGTATTTGACATCTACATGATCATATCTAAGATATTTAAATCCCAATGGTTATTTTCCATGACTTAAATGTGACATCTGCATGACTATCAATGATGTCTGCATGATTGTCACTTTTTGAACACCAATGATTTTTTGCTTGGGCTCATTTTTGACATTTATATGAATGTCGTCCTCTGCTAGATTAACTTCCTCAAAATAATTCAGTTCCATCAAATCTTTTTTTATGGGTAATTTCCTCAAGATTTTTTATCTTTAGAATTATTTCCCCATAATAATGATGGCTTCAAACTTTTTGCATCGACCAATTTCCTCAAATAATATGGGTCATTATGCTTTATGTTTCAAACATTTTGTTTAAAAGAATATGTCCTTAGCCTTTTGTATCAAAAAATTTATCTGAAAGAAATTAGGTTTGGCTCTTTTATTGTAGACAAAATGTCTAAAAGAAACAAACCTATGGGATTTTTGCATCAAACTATTTTTATTGAATACTTTATCTGAAAGGAATAGTTTCCCTGAAATAAATACTTATGCTTCATACATTTTTCCTAAAAGAAATAGGTATTTGGGATTTTTGTTGTGGATAAATTATTCGATGAGTCCCTAAAACTTAGCCAAAAACTTTAAACATTTTCCTTGAAATAATTCTATACTTATCCTGAAAAAGTTGGAGAATTTCCCAAGTGTCAAATAATCCTTTAAGCCTGTAGGTTCTTCTATAATTGTTCTAGTAATTACCGCTTGATCTTTGAAGCTCAAATGAACTTCTAAGGCCTATGAAACTCAGCCTATGCTCTAACTACTTTAACACTTTGAAAACCTATCACTTTCATAAATGACTCTAAAATGACCCCTAAGATATCAAATGACACAAGGACTAGACTAGATGATGACCAAAGCTAGAATGGCATATGAAATGACATAAAATAGAACTATTGAACACCCTATGATGTTATAATGAGCCCCATATATAATATTTTGGCTATAGTGGTGTTGATACATTTTAACTTATGGTAAAAATGGTCAACATTCTTGGCAATTTTCCAAGGGTAGCATGCTTGCTATGCCATGACCAGTTGCCTAATCATGTCTATTAGGCATGGAGTCACATGTACAACATATTTGACACATAAATGCCTTAACAACACACCAAAAAATATAAAATAATAGGAATAAAACACAAATCAAGATAGACACATGTGCTTTATGAGCACTTATGGAATACAACGCACACAATAAAAATAACACACACACCTAATCTACTATTTACAAAACTAAACTTTACCACTCAATAGCAAGGTTTCAAATGTATCCCATTCACAAGGATAAGTAGTTTTTCTCCATTCATCCTTACTAACTAAAAGGAGTAAATTTTATTTCACTTGATGATGACATAGGGTCCATTCCATAAGGTATCAAATTTGGTATGTCTCCTTGGTTTTGCTCTATATTTATCCCATTTCAATACTATGTCACCCTTTTGAAATGATCTTGGATTTTCCTACATGTCAAAAGACCTCTTCATCATTACTTGGTGATGTTCCATAGCTTGATGAGCCTTCTCTCTAACCTCTTGAAATTCCATTAATTCTATCAATCTCACCTCCATTGGAGTGTTTTCTAGCAACTCTAATTGATGTGTGAATTCTAATGTAGGAAGTTCTTGAGAGATAGATAACCTAGCTTCTCTCCCACAGACAAGCACAAAATGAGAATTACTTGTTGACCTCTCAGGAATTATCCTATTATCTGACAAGGCTATCTTTAGTTTAATGTGTTAAGCCCTCTAATTATGCTTTAAATTTCTCTTAATGATTTTGATCAAATTCTTGTTAGTAGATTCAGCCAACCCATTATCTTGAGGGTAATAGTTAGATGAAGTACTCAAGAATAAGCCATTACTATTTACCTAGTTAGTTGTCTTAGAACCCATAAAATTAAGAGAATTATCGATAATAATAGTAAGAGTGACATACCTTGGTATGATGCTCTCATAGAACTCCAAGATAGCATTCTCATTAGCTTCCTCCAATGCTACTACCTCAACCCATATTTTAAAATAGTCAGTTACTATGAGTATCCATTTATGACCAGCACTTGATGGGGGATTTATCATGCCAATGAAATCAAGACCCCATTGCATGAAAGGTTAATCAACTTGGATAGGATTCAAAGGAAGAGTTGCAAGATTCTATTTTCCTACAAAGAAAGCACATTGTACACACCTCCTTACCCAAGTATGGAAATATTTTAAGAGTTTAGGCCAATAATATCCAGCCCTCATGATCTTGGTAGTTTTGGTTCTTGGAGAGAAATGACCTCCTATTGTCCCATCATGAAACTTCTCAAGCAACACTCCAAACTGATCATTATCAATGCATATCAATAACACATTATTTATTTCCCTCCTAAAAATCACACCATCCACAAGACAAAATGGAATAGATTTCAATCTAAAATATCTCCTTTGTGATCTCTCATATTATTAGGATACTCACCATTTTGAAGAAATATGATCATATCTTGTGTCCAACTTTGTATATGCAAGGAACCAATTGGTTGGTAGCAATCATGATTGACTAGAACCTCTTTTTTTGACTCATGAAAATTTGAAGCTAAATTCTCACAAAGGCCTTTAGCTCTTACTAATTTTATTACTTTGATATCAACATCATATTCCATTACCTTAGTGATCCACCCTACTCACTTCTCACTAAGGTCTCTGCTCAAAAGAAACTCCTTGGTACTAGGATTAGAAACCATAACATGAATTTTATTATTTGAAACAATATGCCTAAACCTATTTAATCCCCTTACAATAGCAATACCTATTTATTATAAAGGTGTATTTGACTTCATAATCTTATAATCCTTGACTAAATAATGCAATAAGCTACTCCACACCCTCATCATTAATTTACATTAACATGGCTAGGATAGTATCAAGGTTATAATATGGATATAACATTAAGTCTTTATCAAAGTTAGGATTCACAATATTAGGAGCTTTTGCAATTGCTTTCTTAATGGTTTCAAAACTATTCTTACCTTCCTTAGTCTAGGAAAAGCTCTGATTCTTTCTGAGCATGGTTGTGATAGGTTTTACCAAAGATGCAAACCCAGGTGTGAACCTCCTTAAAAAAATTATCTTTCCTAATAAACTTTGGAGACCTTTATTATTCAAGGGAAATGATAAGCCAAGAATATCATTTATCCGTTTAGGATCAATAGCCAAACCACCTTTGGAAATAAGTGTCCCAAGAGCTTACCTTCATGGATAGAAAAGATGCATTTCTTTGGATTAAGAGATACTACATACTACCTACATATTTCAAACACTTGTCTCAAGTGTTGCATATGTTCATTATCATCTTTAAAAAACATTGTTATATCATCTAGATAAACCAACAACATCTCATTAATCAAACCTTTAAAGGCCATGTCCATTGCTCTTTAAAAGGTAACACCAACATTTGACAAACCAAATGGCATATTCCTATAATAAAAAGTCCCCCATTTAGTGGTAAATGTTGTCTTAAAATTATCATATTCATTGACTCAAATATTATTATAACTTGAGTATCCATATAAAAGAGATAAATGTTGAGAACCTGAAATAATCTACAAAATCTGCTCCATTGATGGTAAAGGATAGTGGTATTTGAGTGACACTCTATTAAGATCTCTAAAGTCCACACAAAGTATTATCTTCCCATTCTTCTTTCTAATAGTCAAAATTTTATCTACCCATGTTGACTTCTTGATAGGAAAGATTATTTTAGATTCAACGAGTTTGATAAGCTCTAACCTCATGAGTTGATCAACCTTTGGGTTGATGGGTCTTTTCTTCTATCCGACCAATTTAAATCCATGTTATAACTCAATAGTATGGTGTGCTAGGATAGGATCAAATATTTTTAGGTCCTTATATTCCCAAGAACATATGTCATGAAATTCTCTACACAAATTAATGAATGCTTGATTTTCTAATGTAGAACATACCTCGCTTAGTTTGAGGAGTTTGTCTTTGAAGATCAAGAATATTTCATAATTATCCTCTTTTGTAGACATATTCACCTTTTCATTTTTATTTTTATCATATTCATTGAAGATACTTTATAAGGTCACCAAAACCTTAGGTATCTTAATCATCTTTAGCTGCATAATCTAATCACCAAATTGTTCTTGGAGCCTCTTTTGATTTCTTAAAGAAAACTTAGCTTCATTTTACAAGAAGCATGTAATGTGTTTGTCATTGTTAAACACTTTTCAATATACTTAATTATTATTTACATAAGGTATTATATATGTGTGTGTGTGTGTGTGTGTGTGTGTGCGTGTGTGTGTGTGTGTGTGTGTGTGTGTGTGCGTGTGTGTGTGTGTGTGTGTGTGTGTGTGTGTGTGTGTGTGTGTGTGTGTGTGTGTGTGTGTGTGATATTGCTTCCCCTCTTCTTTTATGGCAGTTGGAGTATCAAATTGAGCTCATATGGTAGCTAGTCTATCAACATGATTATTATGCTCCCTTGGGACTAATTGTATGTTGAATGCATTGCATTATTCAAGAAAATTTAATACCCTATGCTTATATGAATTGATAAAATGGTTCTTGGTAACAACCACATTCCTAAATTGATGCACAACTAGTTCACTATCTCCATATACTTGCACGTTCTTGATTCCTTTTCTACTTGCCCTTTGAAGGCCATGAATCAAACCTTCATGCTCAACCACATTACAAGTAAAACTAAAATTAAATTTGTATGAAGCATAATACTATTATTTATATGGGGATACCAACATAACACCATCTCTTACACCAATTTTACTTCTTAAACCATCAAAAAACATTTTCCACATCTCATCTTCTTCACCCTCTTCTTTGGCAAGTAGAGATGTCAGTATTCCTTCTTCATATATACAATATACTCCTAGATCAGTTTCCTCCATGAGATCATAATTAAAATTATCTTAAGTGTTAGTACCATATTCATCAATAAATAAATTTGTAATATGCCTTCAAGCTTAGTTGAAGTGTCATCATCTATAATAAAATCATTTTCTTCATAAAAAACATAATTTAAATTAGAGCCTATTTTAATGTAAGGTTCTTTATGAAACCTTGTAAGAGGTTGTGACATAATTGTCACATTGGTCCCATAACTTTCTCTAAAGGCTAAGAAATACTAGTTATCTAAGAGATAGCCAACTATCTTAGCTGTGAAGTCCCTTGATAGGCAGATTGAAAAGTGGGTTGGAAGATCAACAACAACTATGTCTTGTAAGATAGGAAAACTAGGATAATCGTGCAAGAAAACCTTCAAGACTTTTATCATTCATACTATCTTGGTAGGTGTACCATATAATTTAATAACCCCTTTTCTATGTGACTCATATTTTAGGCCCAAATTGATAGCTACCACCTTGGTCATGATCAAAGTTGAAGCTCCACTATCAACTATGCAGTTATAGACCAGTTTGTCACCCACTATGAGAGTGAGATAGAATGGTGGAGGTTTATTAACTCTATTTTATGGCTCAAAAATTGTATTAGGTACAATTAAAAAGATAATGTGACTTTGATTTTGATTTTAAGGATGGACACTAGTAGAGATAGCAGATAATTATTTTTTTAGGAGCTCTTTCTAACCAGGCATATGTAGAACATCCCAAATGGAAATGGATGTTTTATTACTCTTCAATGAATATAAAATGTTTAAATAATCCATACCTACTTTCTCTTAAATTCTTAGAAGAAATGAAGTGCTCAGAACCTAAGTTGGAGTGCCTTGAATAGTTCTTCCAATGTTCTGGTTTTTAAGATGTATAGAGTTATTCAATGCTATTGCACCTATAACCATACCTTATTGTTTTTTATGAGGATTAAATGAGCTTGTATGAACATTAATGACACCACCTAAATTTGTTCTCTTGGATCTAATTTTTTTTCAATTGAGGTTCTTTGATTAAGCAAGTGTCTTTGACTAGAAATTTGGTGAAGATCTCTTCATGAGGCTATCCACCTTTACTTGTCTACATCATAACCTCATCATCAATAGATAGGAGGGGAGTAACTTATTCTTAAGAAATAATATCTTTCTCTCTACCTTTGTTAGCATCCATAAATTAGACTTGCTACCAATATTCACCTTGTACCAAATTACTATGGATGGGTACCATATCTCTTGTATTGGTGGTAGAGTTAGGGTTGTATGCATTAGCAGGCCTATTGGGATTAGGCTACCATTAGCCTCTTACTCTTCCATATTTTTGGCCAAACTATTGTTGATAAGGGTAAGGATTTTGGTGGATACTTTTTTGCATATTTCCTCTACCAAGCTTGGCTTCCAACCATTAAATATATGCAACTTTCTCCATGGCATTATTTTCCTTCTTGGGAGTAGCTTTAGGCTTGGTATTGGCATTAGGAGTTTGAGCCACATCTAAAGCATTGGTATAAGCATGATACAATGAAGGCATAGACACTTTAGGTGGTAATCTTCCATCTTATATGAGATTATTTTCAATTTTTATAGAAATCTCATATGCTTCAGGGAGGGTATAACCACCCATGGATTAAATCATGACAATAATTTTAGTGCCAATAGCTCTCAAATAGTCAGGAACACAAAGCTGAGAGGTGGCCTCATAAGAGGAGGTAGTCTATTCCAAGTCTTTTGGACCTCTCATTAAAATCATACATTATTTCTTTGGATCCTATTTTGATCACATTAAAATGGTGTATGAGAGAGGCATGGTCACTTTTATTTCCAAATCTTGAGGTTAGCGGCACTCCAAATTCATCCCATGACATGATTCATCCACCTTCTAGAGTTTGATACCAATAAAGAGCCTTCACTCTAAAGGACATAATAAGAATTTTAATGGAAATGTTTTCATGAGTGATATTATGGAAGCTACAAAAGTTAGAGGCATCTCTAATATGCTCAATGGGTGTAACATGACTCTCACCATTGAATAGGGGCACCCTTTTGTGGCATTGGGAAGAATGGCATCATATACCTAAAGGTGAATTGGATTTTATATATTGAATATAGAGAAAGCATGAGGTCTAGCCATATCTTCTTAAAATACTTCAATTTCCTCAATTTCTTCAACCTCTTCCTCTCTAGAAAAATCTACTAGTTCTCTGAAGGGCAGATTAGGTTGAGGATATTGAACTTCAAGGGGAATTTTAGGTTGAAAGAGTGGGTTAATGGGATTGAGACCTCTTCTAGAGGATGACTTAGTGATAACCATGAATTATGAGATAAATTTTATAATAGGACAATGGCCTTGAACTACATTTACTTTGATGAAGTCACCAAATGTTGAGTAGTGTACCAATTTGATGATGTTGTCAAGACCAGCATTCACCTTGACAAGCTATTTTGAAGATAATAGTCCCATTAGGCATGCCAAAACTATTGTCACAAAATATTTCACCCTAGAATAATTTATTCAATGTTATTATATATTTAGGCAACATTAAAACATTTTTAGGTATGTGGTTGTACGTATATTAGAAATGAGCCTCTAGATTTAAGGGCTAACTCCCTAAATATATCTTGCAATGCTCTTATATATGCCAACTAATTGCTTATGGGGAACAGAGTTAGAGATTTAAATAATTTAAATTACTCTAAAGGAGGTGATATACTATAAGGTCTTCCACAAGACTATCATATCTCTTTTACAAAGAGACAATGTCCACAACACTAGCCTAAGAGTCCTAGAATGCACTAGCATTAGTGTTTCAATATGAAGGTGACATGCTTGAATATTATCTAAGGTAAGTGAAATAGTAGATCAAATACAGATACTAAGGCTCATTTTACACTTAATAATATATCCATCCACTTAAAAACACTTTATATGACCTGCTAGGTTGGAATCACTTGTATCAAACATGAACATATTGAGAGAAGGCAAGGATAGATGAATATCTCTTAACCATTCACTATATATCTCTTCACACACTTGACAAGTTGATATATGAACTCAAACTAGATTACATTTATTATTCTAAGGTAAATTACAATGTCAAAACTAGTATGGCTTTGCCATACATGGGGTGGTTTTAGATTACAAAGGCCAAAATAACAGCTACTTATAGAACTTCAGAGAGAGGAGAAATGAATGAATTTCAAATTTCAATAGGACACATATCTATTTGATATTAGGGGTTACACTTATATGAGTATGAATCAATAAATAGAACATGCAAGGTCTAATGGGACAAATGGCTCTCAAAACACAAAACTCCTAAATGTGGCACAAAGCTCCCTTTATTATGCATTAAAAACTACCTTTCATCATGGATGATCTCTCGATCATTTGACAATAAGTTGGAGAGATTAAAAACATATGTACTATTTGAGAGAATTTGAAACATAATATGATAGTCATAATATGTTATCCTAACTACTAACTATCTTTTAAATGCTTGTATTCACCATTTGCAGTCATTCATTGATTCCCTGGACTTTATTATTTACATCTAGCAGTCACTATTCATCTTGGACCTCAATTGATCTTTCATAATAGTATATGATTTTGAAGATCTCACTTTGTTACAAATTTCTTTGATCCTATGTAGTTTCCCATGTGGCATTCTCTTTTACGTTACTCATTAGTTCTAAACTATGTCTGTAATACTTGCTTGCTTCGATCAAAAATAGCTCTATGGTTTGACATTTTCCATAAAAAATTGACTCAAACCAATCACATTGTTCCAAAATACCTTTTTTCTTATTTTTCTCATAGATCCTCATTATCAAATCCTAAATTTTTGACCTCCTGCATGTCATAGGATCAAGATGTACGAAAGAATGCTAGCCTTTAATTTTCTACCACAAAGATACTTTGACATGTTAACTTTCACTCGCACCATTGGATCAAGATGTATGAGTGAACTCTATCCATATATCTCATTGGGCCCACTTTCATGTCAATTCTTATACACTATTGGATCATTGGTATGATTGATCAGTAATCATTAATTTAGATTAGATCCACCTTCTTATCAGTTGAGCTTGTGCCCTCATATCTCTACTCAATGAACCCACACTGTTGGATCTTGTCCAACCTATATATTTTTTAAGTATTTTAACCTAGGGACCTTTTAACCTATTTGACCCAAGCATGAACCATTAGATCTGAGTGTATGCTCGAATGCCAACCATTGATCTACTGGGACCCATTATTTGAACTCAAATAGCTATTTATCATGGCTTAAATGTGATGTTCATGTGCTTGTATTTGAAACCTTCACCAATGTATTTGAAATATATGTGACCATCTTTAAGATATTTAAATCCTAACAGTTATTTTTCATAACTTAAATTTGATGTCTTCATGATCATTAATGACATTTGCATGACCATCACTTTTTGAATGCCAGTGATTTTTTACATGGGCTCATTTTTTATGTTTATGTGAACATCATAATCTACTATATCAAATTTCCTCAAAACAATTCAATTTCATCGAAGATTTTTTTTTGGGTAATTTCCTTGGGCTCTTTGTCTTCTAGATAATTTCCCCGTAAGAATGATGGCTTCAGACTTTTTACATCAGCCAATTTTCTTGAAATAATATGGTTCATCGGGTTTTATGTTTTGGATATTTTGTCCAAAATAATATGTCCTTAGCCTTTTGTATCAAATAATTTTCTAAAATAAATCCAACTTGGATATTTTACTATAAAAAAAATGTTTGAAAGAAACAAACCTTCAAGTTTTTTGCATCAGACTATTTTTCTTAAATACTTTGTCTAAAAAAAATTTGTCTTCAAGAAAATTATTGTGTAACAATTTTTTTGAAATAAATACTTATGCTTCAGACATTTTTCCTAAAATAAATAGGTATTTGGGATTTTTTATATAGATAAAATGTCTGATGAGTCCCCAACATTTAGCTAAAACCCTAAAATAGTTGCCCCAAAATAATTGTATACTTAACTTGAATAAAATTGGAGAATTTCCCAAGTGTTAAATAAGCCTTTAAGCCCACTGGTTCTTCTGGACTTATTCTAGCAATTGTCACTTGATCTTTGAAGCTCAAATGAACTTATAAGGCCTATGCAACTCATGCCATGTTCTGACTACTTAAACACTTTGAAAAGCTATCACTTTCATATATGACTCTAAAATGACCCCTAAGATATCAAATGACACAAGGACTAGACTAGATGATGACCAAAGCTAGAATGGCATGTGAAATGACATCAAATAGAACTATGCAACACCTTATGACTCTATAATGAGCTCCCTATATAATATTTTAGCTATAGGGTAGGTTGATCCATTTTAAATTATGTTAAAAATGGTCAACAATCACATAACCAAATTAGTTCAACATCACATGATGAAGACCTTGAGGAGGAACTTAACCTTCCTCTACCACCCCCAAAGTATCAAAGAGAGTTAACTCTCATATTTGATGATACCATTGTCATCAACATTAGAATAGAAGAATATCTATCAAGAAGAATGATAAATACTCACTCTTTTGATTAGATAATAATTTAATGTGTTAGTATGGTCTTATGCAAATATGTCAGGGATGATACTTCCCTAATTTTTCATCACCTTGTGGTTCATCCAAATACAAAACCCATCAAGAAAAAACTTATAAAAATGCATCCCAAGGTTGCACTTTTAGTAAAGGGGAGTTAAATAAATAATTGGAGGTTGGTTTCATTCAGCCCATCGATTATTTAAATTAGATATCCAACATTGTACCAATGTCAAATAAGCTATAAGGAATAATATTTGTACAAACTTTAGAGATATCAATAAAGCATGTCCTAAGGATGACTTCCCATATCCAAATATAGCTATGATTGTGGACTCTATCATAGGTCATGAAATGTTTTCTTTAATTGATGGTTTTTTAGATTATAACCAAATCAAAATAGCTCTTGAAGATCAACAAAAAACATCATTTACAACCCTTAAGGTACCTTTTTCTATCAATTAATACCCTTTAGTCTAAATAATGTTACAACCATATATTAAAGAGCAATGACTATCATTTTTACAATATGCTTCATGACATCTAGAAGACTATGTTGATGACATACTTGTCAAATCCAAATTTAGAGTAGAGCATCCAAAAGTAATTAGTTGAATATTTGAGAGAATACACACTTCACTTGAACCCAAATAAATGTGTTTTTGGGGTGGCATTAGAGAATTTATTGGGATTTATTGTTTAATGTCATGGCATAGAATTTGATCCCTCCAAAGTTCATCTATCATGAACATGCCTCCACCTAAAACTATTAAACAAATTTGTAGTTTACAAGGAAAAATCTAAGCAATTTGATGGTTCATATCTCAACTTATATACATTTGTCATCCATTCACATTCCTAATTAATAAATACACTCCTTTCACTTGGAATGAGAATTTTAATAAGGCATTTGAACATCTTAATCAATATCTTTCCAATCCACTAGTTTCAATTCCACCTATTATTGGTATGTCTTTCCTTTTATACATATCAACTACACAGTATGCATTATGGAAATTGTTGGCACAACATGATGACAATGTATCCTATGAGCTTAACTACTCTCCAATGAAAAAGACATGTCTTTTGGTTATTTTTTATTCCCACAAACTTTGCAATTACATACTCAATAATCAAAATAAAATCATTACAAAAATTAACCCCCTTAATTATCTCTTATCCCAAAATAATTTTAACAAGTAGAATGGCTAAGTGGGTCATGTTTCTTAATGATTTTGAACTTGAGTATGTTAATAAAAAATTAATCAAGGGACAAGTACTAGCAAATACAATAGTATAGGATCTTCTTGAAGATCATACACCTCTTATTATAGATTTCTCAGATGAAGTAATAATGTCCATTGATGAAGCCCTAGTCTAGTAACTATATTTTGATGGTTCTTTCAAAAGTCACGGTTTAGGGGCTGGTATCCTACTAGTTACACCTGATGGGGATTGTATTCTAAAGGTATTCAAGATCAAGTTTCCATGCACAAACAATATACTAGAATATTAAGCCCTCATAGTTGGTTGTTAACTTGCCATATAGTGGGTTATCCATCATATTATTATATTTGGTGATTTTAAACTAATCATTAATCAAGTCACCAATGAATTTCAATCTCATGATGATAATTTAATCTCATACAAGAGGATGGTGGAAAGTGTAAAGTTGTGTTTTACATTTATATAATTTAAACAAGTGACACATATTAGTAACAGAGTAGTTGATGCCATGGCAACTATTGGTTCATTACTTGGTCTTAAAACAAAGTACAACAAATTGTTTTTAGAGTAATTGGAGATACCAAAATTTGAGACTCTTGATTCTGATATGGTTTACGAGGTGGTTGGTCCCACTTCTCCATGTTATATCAACATTTATACATACCTTCATAATAACACCCTTCCATCTAATTTAACCCATAATTAACATAAATCATTCATCCAACACACATCCTATTACATAATCCTTGGTCAAACTTCATATCAAAGAGGTTATGATGGAACCCTATTACATTGTTTAAATTCTAAAGAGTCTGCCTTGACTATTAGATAATTTCACGAGGGAATTTATGGTGCTTACTCTAGTGGTATCATCCTTTCTAAAAATCTCTTATGTGTAGGTTATAATTGGCCTAAAATAGAATCTAATTCTTTTGCTTATGTTAATAAGTGTGTACCTTATCAAAACCATGGTGACCTCATACACAACCCTTCATAAGCTTTGCATCCCATTAAAACCCATTGGACATTATCCACATGGGGGTTAAACCTCATTGGAAAAATAAATCCTAATTCATATGATGGCCACACGCACATCATTACCACTACCAAATATTTTACCAAGTGGGTTGAATAAATGCCCTTAACATATATCACTAGAAAATAGATTTTCAAGTTTATATTGAACCATATTATTTCTCATTTTGGTATCCCATCCACTATCATCTTTGATAACATAAAATCCTTCAATAAAAAATAAGTCAAGGCCCTTTGCACTTCCTACCATATAAAACACAAATGGTCCATTCCATATTACCTACAAGTTAATGACCAAGCAGAGGTAATGAATAAAATCATTCTCTGAATCATTAAATGAGTTTTCAATGTAGTTGGTCATGACTAACATATGTAGCTTTATCCTACTCTCTGGGCATATTGCACTAGCATCCATGTTAGGACTTATCCAAAGTCTTAACTTAGCTTAGGATTTTGTTGTGTTAGAATAATTTAATAATTGTTAAATGGGTCATGCATCTTTTATAAAGACACCCCCATAAATAAATTAGATTAACTTTTATTTGGGTATTTTTATGTTTGATTTAATTAATATTTTGAACTACCCCTCGGGTGGAATTCCTGTAGGAGTTGGTTGGTAGGTTAGTTGATTTTATCAGTATGAGGTGAAAACCTATAAATAAATATGTTTTCATGTAAAATGGTTAACAGAGTAAAGGCACCCTTATATTGTATTTGATTTACATTATTAATAAAATGCTTGTGGACCTACCTATATGGGCACAAGATTCAACCTAATTGGTTCATGTGTTATCAGTGGTATCAGAGCTTGGTAATTGGGAGAACGATGAATCCAGGTGAAAAGTTCATTCATGTGGAAATAAAAAGGCCTTCGTGGAGTCAAATTAGAATATCAAGTGAATAATATAAGGTGTTCCTTTTGTGAATTTTGGCTTACCCATTTGATACTTTGGTTAATGTTAAATTTTGAAAAATTATTAAAATATTTAATTTTTCAAATATTTTACATTATTTTGTGTGGCCTATATTAAATCTGCATTGGAATAAACCTATGTATGGCTTTGTATGATCATCTCCCTGAATAGTTCTCTATGCTCAAAACTCAGATCCTCTATTTTAAATAGTTTTAAAACCTTTTATATGATTTAATCTGATTTTAAGACCCTAAAATTTGTCCAAAACCATTTTTATGGTTCTCTTTTTCAATCTAAGAAATTCTATGTATGTGAAATGGTTTCAAATCTCTTTCAATCAATTTGCTCAGTTTGTGATCCATTTTTGAGTCCTTGAATATCTATTTTCCATTCCAAAAAGCTTCTATGAGTTTTTTTCAAGTCCAAATTTGCAATAGTATGGCCTTTTTCCCTTGTATATTCCTGTAACCTAGTTGAAATGGCTTCCATTTATTTTTAAAATCTATTTGCTTGGTATTTAATTTGTCCTTGAATTCCTGAAGACCATTTATCAACTCTCAAAGCATTCTAGAAGGGTTTCAAGATGTAAATTATAGTAGTACAACCAAAAATTGCAAAAGTATGGCTTTCTAACATCCCATATCTTCCAAAAATTAGTTTTACTCAATCAAAATCTCCTCAAATAGTCTTAAACATTGTCAAAAATTGAAATAGTATGGATTTGTATAGATTTATACAGTCCAGAAGAGTGCTATAAGGGTTTAAAACTTCTCTAGATCAGCCATGGTGTTGAAAGATCCAACATGGCATTGGAATATTGGAGGAAAATTAAAAAAATCATTTTTGCAAAGTTAGATATAGTTTTGAGAAAAATTAAGCTCAGAAAATTTTGATTTTTAACTTGGACAATTTTTTCACAAGATTTTTAATTTTAGTCATCCAAGTAATTTTTTTTATTATATAGAGCCAAAAAATTCAAGTTTATATAGCAATTTTTATCTTTATAAACTTGTAAATGCTCATAGAGCACTTGGAAAGACTAGTTTTGTGAAGAGCTTTGAAAGGAGGAGGTTAAGGGTTCAAATCTTTCTTTTTGGAGGAATTTTTTTTGAATATGCTTTCTTTAAAAATAATATTCCATTTTTGGAATATTTTATATGCTTTTCAAGTTGTAAAAATCATATTTGATTGTAAAAACATGCATATTTGTTGAAAATTTGCATGTGAAGTTGTTATCTTTTGCTATTGTATATCTTGATGACATAAGGGTGTATCTTGGTGAAACAAGGATGTATCTTGGTAAAATAAGGTTTTATTTTAGAGACATAAGGGTTTAATTTTTAATTTTTGGTGTGGTTAAGTGTAAAACCCATCAAAAATCCTTTTTTTGCTCTATGTGGAGGTTAAGTGCAAAACCTCGTGGAAGCAATGTCTTGTGCAGTGAGTGTGGTGTTTATTTACCTTGTTTCATTTATTTTGAATTTTTTCACACTCACTTTTCCTTATTACACTTGCATTTTGTTTAAGATGCCAAAGATTCAAAATTTGCTTTCAGATGGTGATAGATTAATGATTTCTAATTATTTAGATTGGAAACATTTGATGGAAGCTACTTTAGTTTTTAATGAGTTATGTGATATTGTTAAGAATGAAAATCCCACATTGCCTACATAATAGGATAAACTTGATGCATTTAATATGCATGATTCTAAGGCCCTAGATTTGATCAAGTGTTGTTGTACTCGTGATACTTGCATACATATTGAAAATTCTCCTCATAGTTACATTGCATGGAAAACCTTATCTGATTTGTATGATAAGAAACCTAAGCATAAGAATATAGACATTCATATGAAATTATTTACTTTTTCATTAGAGGAAGATGGGTATATGTAATAATACATGTCTAAGTTGAAAAATATTACTACAAAGTACACTAAGGCTGGGTTTGTAAAACTAGATGATGATCTCATAGTTACTGCTACATTGAAAGGACTACCTGGGTCCTACAGGAACTGTGTATAAATGTTGCATATCTCTATCTCTAACAAGATCACAGGCATCACTTTTGATAAATTGGCTAGGTTTCTTATTCAACATGACCTATTTCTACCTAATAAATCCAAAAAATTTGAGGAAGCCCATGTATCAAAATCTAAGCCTAGTTCATCTTCTTTCGGTCATCAAAACAATAAAGGAAATAGTTATAGAGGGGGTTGAGGTTATAGAGGAGGCAGATATCAAAACTGAGGTAGAGGTTATTCAAATAAAATATAGTCTAATCATTCTCATTCAAATGAGATAAATGATATAGGGCATGGTCAAAACTCTTATAGAGGTAGAGGTTGAGGTAGATCAGACATTTAGTGTCATAGATGTGGGAAATTTGGTCACATTGCCTCTCAATGTAGGATTCCTTTTGACAAAATTTAGAGGCCACAAAAAGTGACTAAGCCTAACTTTACTCAATATGATAACCATGACTACAATGAGTCTAGAAATGTTTCTCATGAATCTGCATCCACTACTTTCGGGCACATTGATTATATGGAATATTAGGCTAGAGATGAGCTCACATATGTAGGGGTTTTAGATACAGGAGCAACCAAACACATGACATTTAGGTGAGACTTATTTTGGAATTTTAAAAAATCTTCTCTCTCTCTAATTGCTTTGGTAGATAAGTTTATGCATAATCCACTAGGACTTGGGTCTATCCAGATTCTTCTTCCTAATGGTTCTATAAAATACTTGGAGAATGTTTGGTGTGTTCCCATATTGAAGAAACATCTTATTTATTTGGTAATTATTCAAAATAAAGGTTATCAAATTGTGCTTTAAAATGGGCTCATCCATATCAATTTAGTGAAGGATGGTTATAAAACCATGTATATAGGATATGAGGATGTAAATTTGGTTAGATTGCATTGTAAAGTGCTTCCTCCCATAATGGAACTTGCAGCAACTATTGAAATAGGTACAGGGACTATGTCTACATAGTGATTATGGAATATTCATTATGAACATTTAAATATTCACTCTTTAGAGGACTTGTAGAGATATGTTATGGTGAGTGGATTTCCCACTTTTTGCAAAGATAGTATTCTTTGTGAATCATGTGTTTTGGAAAAATAATATTGGGAAAAATTCCCTAAGAGTTCTTCATGGAGAGCTAACAGATGTTTGTAGTTAGTTCATAGTAATGTATGTGACATGAAAAAGTCATCCACTGGAGGATGTAGATATTTTGTGTTGTTTATTGATGATTTTTTTAGGATGACTTGGGTGTTTTTCATGAAAAACAAATTAGAAGTTTTCACTAAGTTTGTTGATTAGTTACACTTAGTTGAAAAAGAAATAGTTTTACACTTAGCCACTCTTCATTCAAATAATTATGGTGATTATACTCCAAATGAGTTTTTAGATTATTATTGGGAACATGGCATTCATCGATAATATAGTAATGCTTATACTCCACAATAGAATGGAGTATTTGAATGAATGAATAGAACCTTAGAGGGCATATCACGAGCTATGTTGCACTATAAATAGCTTGATGATAAGTTTTGGGTAGAAGCCATTAATACTATAGTGTATTTGAGAAACAACTCACCCACAGCTACACTTTTGGGACAAACTCCATATGAGGCTTGGTATGGGTTTAAACTAATAGTTAAACACTTAAAAGTTTTTGGATGCCTTTGTTTTGCTTTAGTTCCCACTAAACATAGAACTAAGTTGGAACTATGAAGTCAAATATACATCTTTCTTGGATATTCAAAAAATAAAAATGGGTATTGTTTACTTACATAGGATACAAGAAAATTAATAGTGAGTCAAGATGTATTATTTTATGAGTTTGGGACTATGAACACTGCAGAGATTGATTCTCAACTTGATAGGTTAGAGAGGAAAAATGCAAAATATGATAAGGGTTTGAATAATGGGGATAATTATTCAAGGTTTTGGTATGAGACTATTACCCCTTACTTTCTTCTCCTTCATCTACTAGTTCACAAGTTAATGACTTATAAAATGCTAAAAATTCTCCAATTCTTCCTTCGAATGGTGTACATAATGAGAACTCTGGTGTTCCTGATTTGACTAATTTGCATAAGTATCAAAAATGGGCTCAAAGTACTTTTTCTAACTTGAAAGTAGATGAATTTGGTCTAACATGTCCTAGGAGTTCTCATAAATAGGTGAGCTATGCAATGGTTATTACTACTTCCACTAAGCCATCTACTTTTGAGGAGGCTTTCACTGAACATTTTTGGCAATAGTCAATGCAAAGTGAGTATGATGCAATACTTACCAATAATACTTGTGTTTTGGTTGATCCTCCTCCACATATTCAAACCATATGATGCAAATGGGTTTATATTACTAAGTATAAATCAAATGGCTCCATTGATAAACATAAGGCAAGACTTGTTGCAAAAAGATATGCGTAACAAGAAGGTATTGACTATGAGGAAACATTTGCACCAACCACAAATGGCACACTATTCGTATGGTACTTGCCTTAGTAGTATAGAATGGTTGGAAATTATATCATGGATGTTAAAAGTGCTTTTTTGAATGGAGATTTATAAGAAGTATATATGAAACAACCTCAAGGTTTTGAGAAAATGGGTGCAAAACACAAAGTGTGTAAATTGATAAAAGCTTTTTATGGGCTCAAACATACACCCAAGGCTTGGTATGATAAAATGGATTCATACTTGAAGATAATTGGCTTTTAATGTAGTGAATTTGATGATACTCTTTATTTTTGAGTTCAGGGTAAGAAATTGGTGATTCTTGTTCTCTATGTCGATGACTTATTTATCACAAGAAATGATGAAAACCATAACAAGTCTATGAAGAAGGAATTAAAATATGGGTTTGAGATGACAGATCTTGGACTTCTTTACTACTATCTTGGCATACAAGTAACTCAAAAAGAGCATAATATTTTCATTTCACAAACTAAGTATATTTTTGAGTTGTTAGATATGTTTGGTATGAGTGATTTCAAACCTGCCCTTTACTCACATGGAAAGTAACTTGAAATTATTTGAGGATGATAGTAGTGCCTTTTTTGATGGCACCAAATATAGATAGTTAGTGGGAGGTTTGATATATTTGATGACTACTAGGCCTGGTATATCATTTTTAGTTGAAATTTTATCTAGGTTTATGCATGAGCCTAGAGAAATTCATTGGCATGTAGTAAAATGAGTACTTCATTACCTTTAGGGAATGAAAACATATGGCCTTGAGTACCACCACAATAAAAACTTCAAACTTGTTGGGTATTATGATGCAAATTTTGGTGGATGTGTGAATGACAAAGTGTCCACAACAGGATACACTATGCATATGGGTTCATATGCCATTTCTTGGTGTTGTAAGATGAAAGATACAATGGTACATTCATCAACAAAATTAGAGTACATTACAGCATGGGATGCTTCCAAAGAATTTTTTTACTTATGGTGTATTCTTGAAAATCTTTAGGTTTCTCATATTGCTCCTACACAATTATACATTGATAATAAGAGTGAAATCAAGATGTCCAAGAATCCAGTGTTTCATGCCAAAATAAAATAAATGGATGTCAAGAATCATTATCTATGAATGTTGGTGGTGAAGAAATCTCTTGATCTAATATATTGCCCAACTACTAATTAGGCAGTGAATATTTTCACAAAACCCCTTGATAGGATCAAATTTGAAAAATTTATAAAAATGCTTGGTATGTGTCCAAAGACCTGACTTTGGGTCATAGGGGGGTTTTTTAGGACTTCTCAAAAGTCTTAACTTAACTTAGGATTTTGTTGTGTTAGAATAATTTAATAATTGTAAATGGGGCATGCATCTTTTATAAAGACACCCCAATAAATAAATTAGATTAACTTTTATTTGGGTATTTTTATGTTTGAGTTATTTAATATTTTGAAATACCTCTCAAGTGGAATTCCCATAGGATTGGTTATTATGTTAGTTTATTTTACTAATATGAGGTGAAAACCTATAAATAAATGGTTTTTCATGTAAAAGGGTTAATGGAGCAAAGGCACCCTTATATTGTATTTGATTTGCATTATTAATAAAATGCTTGTGGACCCACCTGTGTGGGCACAAGATTTAACCTAATTGGTTCATGTGTTATCAATCTACACACCCATGGGGGTAACTGTTAGCCATTTTTTCACTCCCAGGTTTTGTATCTTTCATTTTGGCTTAGTGCATCATTTAGATTTTGTCTATTGGAGGAAGCCTTTGTTTGGTCCTTTGCACTTTTTTGAAGGGTCACTTTCAAGCTTGCCGAAGGATCATTTCTCTTGTGAATTATCTCTTACAAGATTTTCAAAGGAATTATTTTAGACATTTTGTCTGAAACAATCTTTTTGAAGGGTTTATTCTCTCAAAGGATTGGTCCACTTCAAAGTTTTTGAAGGGACATTTTCAACTTTTTTGAAGGGCAATTCCATTCTTCTGAAGGGAGATTTTGAGTTTCAAAGGGTTTATTTTTTGTGTTTGTTATTGATTTTGAACTTTTTTTTAGACAAAAAGTCTGAAAGAATTCATCTTTACAAATTTTCTGAAAGAATTATTTTGGACTTTTTGTTTGAAACAATCTTTCCATAGGGTACATTACAGAATTGCCAAAGGGTCTTTTTTCTTCAAAGTGTCCTTCAAAAAAAGTTAGAAGGGACACTTTAAAAAATCCCAAAGGGTCTTTTCCTCAAATAAAGGTCCACTTTCATTCTTCTAAAGGGCATCTTCTAAGGAAGGGTAAATTTCAAAGGGTTTGATTAGTACACTTCAACTTTTCCAAACAGATTTTTTCTCAAAAAAGCCATCATTTGTAGAAAATCCAAAGGAAAGTGTCCCTTACAATTTTTTTGAAGAAATTTGTTTTTAAAAAAAATTATATATGAATTGTTTCAGAGATTTTGTCTAAAATAATCCTTTTGAAGGGTCTTTCCTTTCTTGCAAAGGAACCGTTAAATTTTTTAAAGGGTCTCTTTTTGGAAAAGTGCCCAATTCAATTCTTTCGAAGCGACATTTTGAGATTGTCGAAGAGCAGGTTTAGGAATGAAGGGGAATTTATAAAGGATCCAAAGGAACTCTTCCAAAGTAAAAGATCTAAGGTAGGAAAGAATTGTTTAAGACATTTTATCTAAAACAATCCTTTCAAAGGGTTCCTCCTCAAAATCTCAAAGGGTATTTTAATTCAAAGTTTCCTTCAAAAAAAGTCTGAAGGGTATCTTTTTTAAGAAAGTGGGAAATTCCAAGTTTTGGGAAGACCTTTTCACTTACAAATATCCCTACACAAAAAGTTTGAAAGGACACCGAAAGAGAGTCCATAAAGAGAAGATGGTTCTGAAGAGGAAAGAGAAATATGCCCAAAAGAAATGCCCAAGTAAAATGATGTTTGCACAAATGTCAAACTTCAAGATAGTGAGCTAACCATTGGTGTTCATAATAAAAGGACTTATAATCAGATCTAAGAACTTGCATCCTTCATCTATCAAAATAATGAGAGAGCCCATATCACCATTGATCAATCAAGATCCAAGCCATTCCTTGAGGACCAATCAAGGAAGAAAGACAAAGCCAAATAGATGAAAGTGACAAATATACAATAGGTGGATAATCACTTTGATATCATGACTTAGCCTAGGAATATGTTGATTCTGCTAAGCACAAACATTGGAGGGGCATCTTTGAGAGAGTAAGCCAAATGTGTATCTACTTGAGATGACATGGATCAATCAAATGGTTGGAATGAACATCCCTTGCAAAGATAGTTGCAGCTGAAGATGGAGACTTCCAACCAATTAATTCCTCTCTTTGGTGTCAAAGGTCTCCCCCTCTCACTTCCTTTTTATTATATATACGACCCTTTAGCTAGTTAAAAAATAACCACACAGTGGATGACAAATCCTTGCTAGAGTGATATCACATTTTGCTTTTAAGCATTAATTACTAGTCTATTTTCTTTCAAGTTCTGAGAAATTATTTGAGTGTGTAAGAGACATATAATGATAATAAGTGATGGTTTTCATCCTTCTATCCTTTATCCTTCATGTCTGAGTAAGAGTTTATGGATCTGACTGGTCATACAAAGTGTGTCTAAGTGTTTTGAATTTTTGCATGTGTATTACTATTTTGAAATGTGCAAAGTTTTCTTTTCAGTTCATTTTTTCCTTGTGTCATTTTACACATCTCACCTCTGTGTTAAAATACTTATGTTAGAATCCTTGGAGCTTGGGAATGGTCTATGTGTTTTTCTATATTGTGCACTAGAATATGATATTCATGTGGAAGATAATCTTGGTGTATCACCATTATTAGAGTAGGTTTTCCTTTTTTGTAATTTTTAACTCTTTTCCCTTCAAGAAATCTAGTTTAGACATAAGTAGTTTTGCAAAGACACATTTAGGGAGCTATCCCTTTTAAATCTAGAGGTTCATTTCCTCTATAGGTATACCCACATGCCTAGAAATGTCCCAATATTTCCCAAATCTAGAATAAGATTGAACACTCTCTTCTAGGGTGCAAGATCTAGAGACAATTATTTTGGCATGCCTGATGGGATGAATTATTTACATGTCAAGGTGAATGTTGGTCTTGACAAGCTTAAGGTTGTAGAAATATCCTTAATCCAACATTTTTCGACTCCAAAAGGTGAGAATCTCTAATTGTAGATCAAGTTTCCCACATTATACTTCATGTTCCTCACTAGGTCATTTAGGACTCCCGATCAAGCCTTATAGCTAAATCTCTTATTGAATAATAATGCCCTAAACCATTCCCAATGCTTATATATCCTTGGAAAGGAGGTTTTGGAGAAGAATAAGAAGTTGAGGAAGTTGGAGAAATAGGAGATGAAGAGGAAAGAAGATAAATGGAAAGGTAGCAACCTTTCCCAGCCTTCAACACCCAAAATCCAATTGGCCTTCCTGAATATGACCCTATTCCTCCTAAGGCTACCAAGAGTATCCCTAGTTTTAATGGAGAGGGTCCTATAACCCCATCTAAGAATATTAGGGACATTTCAAATTTATGTAACTTCTATAATGTCACCCAAGCCAACATAGCCATTAGATTGCTTGTTATGTCTCTAAAAGGCAAGGCACTTGATTGGTATAGGACTTTGGAAGGTGGTTGCATTACAAGTTGGGATGGCTTTGGGGAATTATTGGTGACTAGATTTGAGAATAAGAGTAACCACACTTCATTGATCCATCAGTTGAACATGATAAAGAGAGATCCTAATGAATCCATGGGAGATTTTAATGAAAGGTTTCAAAGGACTTGGCATAGGTTACCACCTATCATGAGACCTCCTCCTACCTTTGTGTTCCACACTTATCTCAAGGGTATTAGTACTAATGTGGTAGTGATTTTATATTTAATGGAAGGATTCACTTTATCAGATGCATATGAGATAGCTATTGAAGCTAAGAAGAGCTTAATACAAGCTAGAAAGCTACCCCTAAGAGTATTCATGCCTTTGATGTCTCATAGTTTGGTTGAAGCTCCAAGAATAGCACAAGTTCCTAACACCAATGTCAAGTAAAGATCCTTTCCTAAGAAGGTGGATAATACTATGGACAAAGATGAAGAAATCTAGTTATTATGATCTCATCTCAAGCAAGCTCAGTTCCAAACAAGTGTTCCACCTAACCATCAATATTGTCCTCATTAAGGCTATAGAGCTCCATCTCAATACAACTACCAAGGAAGAGGACAAGGTCAACAAGGTTTTAATAGGCATCCCAATGCCTATAATTTTAATCATACTCCTTCCATGAAGTCTATTATTCTAGTACATGCTAATCTAGTCCAAGGAGAGAATCATTTAAACCAATGGGGACAACCTCAAAGTCAGTTTGTGCATGATGGTGGAGAAGATAACCAAGCTTTGGTGGCACAAGAAGAAACTACTCCTTACATGACATCAAAAGAAATGAATCCCAGTCAAAGGAATATCCATGGAGAAGGTAGCAACCAAAGTGTAGGTATGATGAACTTTCAAGTAAAGGATGACTATGTGTTGAATCAAAGCACATCAATTGCATCTAACACAAGAGCCAAGAAAATAGATCTAGGAGATGTTCCAAGAGTACATGTAACTCAAAAGTGATGCCTCTCTAAGGCCACAAGGTGTGACTCCTAATGTAGTTCCTGCTACAAGTCATGCTCCTTAGTAAAATTAGAATGCAAGTAGGATTGTCAAACCTATAGCACAGCAAGTTTAGACTCCCCCACTACCTTCAAGAATGAAAAAAAAGGTGAATACTTCCCCTCTAAACATTTTTTATTTTTTTAATAATTCTAATACAAGCATATTTCTTTGGGAAGTCTTGCATATGCCTGGTCAAAAGGAGCTATTACAAGAACAGCTTGTGAACATTCATGTAGCCCCTCAAACATCAAAGCACAATAGTGTGGCCCTTACAAATTATCCAAGTCATGTCTTATATCCCTCCACAAAATCTTAAAATCCTCCACCCTTCTAACTCACACTCATTATGGGATAAAAGTTGGTTCATAATTGTATTGTAGATAGTGGAGCTTGTACCACTGTCATGCCTAAGGTGGTGGCTGATAAATTGAGATTGAAGTATGAACCACATAGTAAAGGTGTGTTGTAGCTTGATGGGACTCTAACCAAGATAGTGGGATTGGTCAGAGGTTTGAAAGTCTTCCTACATGATTTCCCAAACTTCCCAATTTTACAAGACATTGTGGTAGTAGACCTTCCAACTTATTTTGCTATCTTCTTGCCAAGGGACTTCATGGCTAAGATAGGAGAGTAATTTTATATTGATTGGTATTTTCTATCTTTTAAAATAATATATGGAACCAAGATGACTATCAATACTCAACCCTTACCAAGGTTTCATATTGAGCCATACATGGAGACAAACTCAAATCAAAATTGTCTAATTAGCAAAGAAGAAGAAGGTGTCATGGATGGTGAAGCATCCTTCCCCCTTGAATGTATTTTTTGATTTTTTCCTTGATAAGTACAATAATGAAATACATGGACTTGATCCATATACTTTCATAGAAGAAACTAATTTTGGAGTTTGTTATATGCACAAAAAAATGCTTATATTCCTTCATTCACCAATGAAGATCATGAAATTGATGAGATATGGGAAATTTTTTTATGGCTCATGAATCAAATTAGGTGTAGGAGATGGTGTTATGTTAGTTTCTCCATCAAAAAATAAACACTAATCCTCATATAGATTTCATTTCAGCTGCACCTATAATGTGATTGAATATGAAGGCCTGGTTCATGGCCTCTAATGGGCAAAGAAGAGAGGGATCAAGAATATGAAGGTTTATGGAGATAGTGAATTGGTCATCCATCAAGTGAGAATTAAATCTATAGCTAATAATCCCTTGCTTAAATCCTATAAGAATAAGGTGTGGGAACTAATTGACTAATTTTATGCCTTCAACATATAACCCATACCAAGGGATTTCAATAAACATGTTGACAGATTGGCTACTATAGGAGCATAGTTTGACACAGCTACTGATGTAGGGAATGAGAAAGATCAGTATCATATCAATATCATTTTGAGGCCTTCTATTCCAAACAATGAAGTTTCATGGAAAGTGTTTGAAAGTGATGAACACATTACACACTTCTTGCAAAATGAGGCAGGATTCTCCTCAAGGAATCAAAAGAGACTACATGATCAATATGAAGAACAAGTTATTCATCTAAAGACAAACAAGATACCTAAGGGGTTGATTACCTTGGAGAGTGTTTTTAATGAAGATGATCAAAATAATAAGGAAAGAGTGAGCATGTCAACAAAATAAGAGAACTATGAGAGAGTCATGATTTACAAGGATAAGCTCCTTAAAATTGGTAAGGTATGTTCTTTGTCCAAGAGGCAGGCCTTTATTAAATTATGAAAAGAGTTCCATGACATATTTACTTGGGAATACAACAATTTGAAAGGGTTGGATCCAAGTTTAGCTCATCACACCATTAAGTTAGAACCTGGAGCTAAACCAATAAGGCAAAAATAAAGGCCTATCAATCCCAGGATAGAGGAACTCATGAAGAAAGAGGTGACCAAGTTGATTGAGTCTAGGATTATATTCCCTATCAAACACTCAAGTTGGGTGGCTAATCTTGTACCTATCTGAAAGAAGAATGGAGAGATCAGACTTTGTGTGGATTTTTGAGATCTTAACAAAGTGTCTTTTAAGGATCATTATCCATTACCTTCCATGGAACAAATTTTGAAATTTGTTTTAGGTTCTCAACGGTTCTCAATTATTGATGGTTATGCAGGGTATAATCAAATACTAGTGAATGAAGAGGATCATTTCAAGATAGATTACACCATAAAATGGGGAACCTTTGCCTACAAGAAGATGCCATTTGGTTTATCTAATCTGGAGCTACATTTTAAAGGGCAATGGACATAGCTTTTAAGGTTTTGATCAATAAATTTTTGCTTGTGTACCTTGATGATATAACTATTTTTTCAAAAGATGTTTTTGATCATATGGAACATCTAAGGTAGGTATTTGAGAAATTTAGGGAGTTTGGAATATCCCTTAATCCAAAAAAGTGCATCTTTGTTGTCCATGAGGGTAAGTTGTTGGGTCATATTGTCTTGAAATAAGGCTTGTCTATTGACCCTAAGAGGATTGAGGCTATTTTAGGATTGTCTTTGCCTCTACATAAGAAATTACTGCAAAGATTCTTAGGGAAAATAAACTTTATAAGAAGGTTTAATTTAGGCTTTGTAACTATGATAAAGCCTATCATAGCCATGCACAAGAAGAACCTGGATTTTTTTTGGACAAAGAAAGGTAATAGTAGTTTTGAGGCAATGAAGCAAGCAATTGTAGAATATCCCCCTCTCTTAAACCCAAACTTTGCCAAATATTCATACTCTATACCTTTGCTAACCTTGATACAATCTCAGCTATGCTTATGCAAAAGAATGATGAAGAGGTAGAACAACCAATTGCATTCTTCAGCCAAGGATTAGAAGATTATGGGGTTAGGTACACATTTTTTGAGAAGAAAGCTCTAATAGTGATAAGAGGATTGAATAAATTTAGACACATGGTCTCAAACAACAATATACATGTCATGGTTTCTCATCCTAGCACCAAAGAGTTTCTCTTAAGCAAATACTTTAATGAAAAGAGAGCTAGGTGGATTAAAAAGGTGATGGAGTACAATGTGGATATTAAGGTTATAAACTTGGTAAGAAGAAAAGGATTATGTGAGCATTTAGCTTCATATTTCCAAGAGCCAAAGGAGGAAATCTTAACCAACTAGGTTCAACCCCAGTCAGCTGATCACATACAAGTTTAAAGTTGGACACAAGACATCATTAGTTTTATTCAAAATGGTGAGTGCCCCAATGGTTTGAACAAGTCTCAAAAGAGGTATTTTAGATTGTAGACCATTCACTATTATATTGTAGATGGTTTTCTCTTTAGAAAATATGTGAATGGTGTGTTGTTAAGGTGTGTTAACAATGATCAATTTGATATGCTACTAGAAAAGTTTCACAATGGTGCAGATGGAGGTCATTTCTCTCCTAGGATGACTGTTTCAAAGATAATGAGGGCTAGTTACTATTGGCCTAGTATTTTTAAGGATTGTTACCATTGGTCTAAAAAGTGCCCTCAATGTGCCTTCTTTATATGCAAATAGAAGCTTCCAGCCCTTCCATTAAATCCTATCCAAGTAGACCAGTCTTTCATGCAATGGGGTCTTGATTTCATTGGTATGATCAACCCTCCATCAAGTGTTGGGCACAAATGGATATTTATTGATACTGACTACTTCACAAGGTGGGTAGATGTTGTTTCTTTGAAGGATTCAAATGAAAATGCAATCTTGGAGTTTTATGAGAGCATTATAACAAGGTTTGGAGTTCTCCATGTTATCATTTCTGATAATGCACTTGCTTTCATAAGTGCTAGAACTTTTGATTGGGTAAATAGGAATGGAGTTTACTTAAGCACCTCATCTAATTATTACCCTCAAGGTAATGGATTGGTTGAGTCTACTAATAATAACCTCATCAAGATCATCAAGAGGACATTGGAGAACAATCAAAGAGCATGGCACAAGTTGAAATAGCCTTATGGGCTGATAGGATTAATCTTAAGAATTTAATTGGTAATTCTCCCTTTGTGCTTGTTTATGGAAGAGAGGCTAGGTTGTCCATATCTAAAGAACTCCCTACTCTAGAACTTGCACAATAGTTGGAACTACTTGAAAATACTCCAATGGAGGTTAGATTGATAGAACTAATGCAGCTGCAAAAAGCAAGAGACAATACACAAAAGACCATGGAACACCACCAAGTACTCATGAAGAAATATTTTGATAAAAGAGAAAGTGCAAGAGTGTTCAAGGAGGGTGACTTGGTTCTGAAATGGGATGAGGATAGAGAAAAACCAAGTAGACATACAAAGTTTGAGACTTTGTGGAGTGGCCCTTACATCATTAGCAAGTGCAAGTAGAACAACTCTTTCCAACTGACTAAGATGAATGGATAAGAATTGCCTATCCCTATGAATGGGATACATCTAAAGTTCTACTATTAGTCTTTTCAAGTTTATTTTGTAAATAGTAGTTTAGGTGTGTGTTTCTTTTAGTTTTTTGTTGTGTTCCCTAAGTATTTGTAGCATAGGTGTGTTTCCTTCCTTTTTTTTGGTGTGTGTCTGTGCCTTGTGCATGTGAATCAATCAACTTATGTTTTGATCCAGGGGTCTATTCAGATTATTTTTGGTGCATATATTCATGACTCCATGCCCAATGGAAGGATTGAGGTAACTAGTCTTTGGCATGGCATGCATGCCTCCCCTTGGAATCACCAAGAATTTTAGCCATTTTTCAATCCCATGTTTTGCATCTTTAATTTTGGCTAAGTGCAGCATTCATATTTTTTCTATTAGAGGAAGCCTTTGTTTGGTCATTTGCACTTTTTTGAAGGGTCACTTTCAAGCTTATCGAAGGACCATTTCTCTTGAAAATTATCTCTTGCAAGATTTTTGAAGGAATTATTTTCGACATTTTGTTTGAAACAATCTTTTTGAAGGGTTTTTTCTCTCAAAGGATTGGTCTACTTCAAATTTCTGAAGGGACACTTTCAACTTTTTTGAAGGACAATTCCACTTTTCTGAAGGGCAATTCCATTCTTTCGAAGGGTAATTTTGATTTTTTGAAGGGTTTATTATTTGGGTTTGTTCTTTCTTTTGGACTTTCTATTTCGGACAAAAAGTCTAAAATAATTCATCTTTGCAACTTTTCTAAAAGAATTGTTTCAAACTTTTTGTCCAAAACAATCTTTTCACAGGGTACATTACAGAATTGTCAAAGGGTATTTTTTCTTCAAAGTGTCCTTTGAAAAAAGTCTAAAGGGACACTTTCAAAAATCCCAAAGGGAATTTTACTCAAATAAATGTCCACTTTCATTATTCTGAAGGGCATCTTCCAAGGAAGGGTACAGTTCAAAGGGTTCAATTGGTACACTTCAACTTTTCCAAAAGGCTTTTCTCTTAGAAAAGTGGTCACTTGCAAAAAATCCAAAGGAAAGTGTCCCTTGTAATTTCTCTAAATAAATTCATTCTTACAAAAATTTTGAAGAAATTATTTTAGACATTTTGTTTGAAACAATCCTTCTGAAGGGTCTTTCCTCTCTTGCAAAGGAACCGTTCAATTTTCCGAAGGGTATCTTTTTGGAAAAGTGCCCAATTCCATTCTTTCAAAGGGCAATTCCATTCTTTTGAAGGGACTTTTTGATATTTCCAAAGGGAAATTTAAGGAATGAAGGGGCACTTACAAAGGATCTGAAGGAATTTTTCCAAAAGAAAAGATCCAAGGTAGGAAAGAATTGTTTTGGACATTTTGTTTGAAATAATCCTTTCGAAGGGTTCCTCCTCAAAATCCTGAAGGGTATTTTTCTTCAAAGTGTCCTTTAGAAAAATTTAGAAGGGACACTTTCAAAAGCTTTAAGGGTATCTTTTTCAATAAAGTGGGCAATTTCAATTTTCAAGAGGACCTTTTCACTTACAAAGTGCCCTACATAAAAATTCTGAAGGGACACCGAAAGAGAGTTCATAGAGAGAAGATGGTTCTAAAGAGGAAAGAGAAAAATGCCTAAAGGAAATGCCTAAGTAAAATGATGTTTTCACAAACATTAAACGTCAAGATAGTGAGTTAACCATTAGTGTTCAAAACAAAAGGACTCATAAGTAGATCCAAGGGCTCACATCCTTCATCCATTAAAACAATGAGAGAGCCCATATCACCATTAATCAATCAAGATCCAAGTCATTCCTTGAGGACCAATCAAAGAAGAAGGACAAAGCAAAATAAAATGAAAGTGACAAATCTACAATAGGTGGATAACCACTTTGATGCTATCACTTAGCCCAAGAATATATTGATTTTGCTAAGCACAAATGTTGGAGGAGCATCTTCGAGAGAGCAGGCCAAATGTGTAACCACTTGAGATGACATGGATCAATCAAATAGCTAGAATGAACATCCATTACAAATATGGTTGTAGCTAAATATGGAGACTTCCAACCAATTGATTCCTCTCTTTGGCACCAAAGATCTCCCCCTCTCACTTCCTCTCTACTATATATACGTCCCTTTGGCTAGTGAGAAAATTACCACATAGTGGATGGTCAAGATCTACTATAATGATATCACATTTTTCCTTTGAGAATTAAGTACTAGTCTATTTTCTTTCAAGTTTTGAGCAATTATCTAAGTGTGTAAGAGACGTATAGTGACAAGTGATGGTTTTCATCCTTCTATCCTTTATCCTTCATGCTTAAGCAATATTTTTGGATCTAATTGCTTATACAGAGTGTGTCTAAGTGTATTGAATTTTTTCATGTGTATTACTATTTTGAAATGTGTAAAGTTTTCCTTTTAATTCATTTGCCTTGTGTCATTTTACACATCTCACCTTTGTGTTGAAATACTTGTGTTAGAATCCATGGAGCTTGGGAATGGTCTATGTGTTTTGTTGTATTGTGCACTAGAATATGATATTCATGTGGAAGATAATCTTAGTTTATCACCATTATTAGAGTAGGTTTTCCTTTTCTAAAATTTTTAACTCTTTTCCCTTCAAGAAAGCTAGTTTAGACATAAGTAGTTTTGCAGAGACACATTCAAGGAGCTATCCCTTTTAAATCTAGAGGTTCATTTCCTCTATAGGTATACCCACATGCCTGAAAATGTCCCAATGTTGCCCAAATTTTGAATAGGATTGATCACTCTCTTCTAAGGTGCAAAATTTGGAGACAACAGTAACCCCATATTCACTTGTTTATGGTAGTGAGTCTATTCTACCTTTAGAAGTTGAAACTTCATCTTTAAGGATTTACTTACAAAGCATTATTGATGATGAATCCTACCATATTTCACATCTTAGTGAACATGACCTTCTAAATGAAAAATGTCTCAATGCCTTAAACTATTTGTAAGTCTACCAAAATTGCCTTCACTCTAGCTATAATAAACAAATTAAATCTAGGGAATTCAAAATTGGAGATCTTGTTATAAATGAAAACCAATGGAATACTAATACTGAGAAGGAGAAGAAAGGAAAATTTGAACCCAATTGGTTGGGCCTATATGTCATTGTTGTCAAGTATGGATCTAGAACTTATAGGTTGGATATTAAAGATGTAAAGGATCTTGATGAGCCTATAAACATCATGCACCTTAAAATATTCTATTCCTAAATTATTCTAATGCTATTTTTTATATCTTAAATGTCAAAAAAATAAAAAATAAAAGTCCAAAAATAAAAAAATGTGTTATTCATAAAGTCATTTGTTTTAGTTTTCTCTTATTTTTGGTGGCTAATATCCATGACAATATTGAATGATAAAATGAGGAATCCATTGTTTGTTTGGATGGGGGATGTAAAAAGAATGAAACCATTATTTGCTTTAGTTTTTTGTTGCTTTTGTTTTTGGTTGTCATTTCATTGTTACTTTATTTTGTTTGCTTTAGTTTTTTTTTTTTCTTATTTTTTATTGTCATTTAATTGTTCTCGTGTGTCTTATCATCTATTTTCACCTTTCTTATCTTTTATTTTTACCTTTTTTGTTTAAAATTTTTATGTGTCTTTCAATTTTAATATAGTTTTGTCACTTTTACATTGTATGCTTTGTTTTAATAGGATTGTTTCTTTTATTTATTTTTAAATTAAGATTATTTTGTGTTTTAAAAATAGTGTGATTATGCTTTTCTCATATCATGATGCATTTAGTTTTGAACAAATAAATATTTTCAATACTTACACATACAACATAAATACTCATCATGATTATTTCATATCATTGGTGATGATTTTTTTATGCAAAATTAAATATTAGTTTGCTCAAATCTTACTCAGTTATTCATGTTGGATTTCCAATGCAAGACAAAAAAAAAAGGTAGCTATCTAACCAACCCATAAATCCATACATTTCACATATTGTACCATAATAGAAAGCTAAAAAGGATTAACATATGATATTATAAATCAAAATGAATAAAAACAATTACCATACAATATCCATCCATCTAATTCATATACCATACATGAAAAAAATAATAACAATCTATAATGTCCATCACATATAAATAACACAAGTCCAATACCCAAAATTAATCATGTATGTGTGTGTGTGTGATGTCCATCGCATATAAACAACACAAGTCCAATACCCAAAATAAATCATGTGTGTGTGTGCGCGCACGCGCACATGCGTGTGTGTGTGTGTGTGTGTGTGTGTGTGTGTGTGTGTGTGTGTGTGCGTGTGCGTGTGTGTAGCTCAAATGTGTATATAAAATTATACATCTAAATATATATATATATACATCAATATATCATATCAACCATCTCATGTCTCTCCTTGGCCCTCAGATGGGGTATCTATAATAAGACTAGGATCATGACATCATGATGTGATCCTTAGAGGACCCATACATGTTGTGAGGCCTACCCTATAAATCTATCTGACTCCACTAGCTATATATATATATCTCCCTAACATATACCTCTTAGATATTACTCTCTAAATGAAGGTGCCTACTATGACTGTGGAACTGATCTCTCATATAGACTCTTATGGTATGTCACATATTCCATCACTCTCATGACCTTATTTAAGACTACTAACTATCCTAGTACTATCAAAATCTCTCTCACCTTTGTTAACTCCACCCATAGTGTATCATGTTCCTTATATACCTTTATTTCAATCCTATATCATTTGGAGTATGTGTAGTTGCATCTTGTGTATATAGCTTAATTGATCAAGAAAAACCCTATTCATACAACTATCCACTTTAACCTGGAGATCATCAACCTCTCACTACAATAATTTAATCTTTGTCACTCTCAAGATAAAATGAGCATACCTACCATCCACATCTTAAATTATAACATCTTGTCCCTACAAACCTATTATCTCCACATCCTATGCTCTAATATCCTCATATAACTTGTCCAATGGTCTCTGATCCTCTAATGATGTAGATGGATTTGCTATATCTCCTCCTTTATATGCATTTATATAACATGATGCATCTATGTATCCCCTCCACCTCCATCCTCATCACCATCAATGACTACTAACGGAATCTCTTATCCCCCAAATAGCTCATCTATGGAAGCTCTCATCATTATATCCTCACATGTCTCATATCTAACTTCTATAATGTCTAGTTGTGTTTATGCTTTACTCAGTCTCCTTTGACCATCACCTACTTGGCCCCCAACTCATCCGTATCTACCTCCTCTCTATCCTATAACTACTCTCCTAATCATTGTACCTAGCCCTATACCTCATGGATGCCTATCCAAACTAGCTATCAGTATCTATCTCTAAGTTCATGGAGTATATGGCATTGTCAATCTACTCAACCACTATCTACCCCACCAATCATCATATCCATCTACTATCCCTACATCAATCACATCTCTCCTCTTTACTCAAGTCACTATCCATAAAAGATTCCAGTTATGATCCACAAATCTAGGGTTAATGGCTAATCCCCATTGAGCTCTCTCTCTCATTAAATGTCCAAATACATGTGGACCTGCTAGGATATAATGTCCCACACCAAACTATTGTATCACTTTTTCTAGCCTATACCACTCAATAATGTAATAATACACACCCATAATGTAGCATTGTGTCATCATGTAATCAATGTATAACCCATCATGTGCCCACTCAAAGTTAATCCCCTTGTATGGTCTCCATGTGAACTAGTCAACTCCAAGCTCATCTAGTGCCCTCTTATACCACTCCAAATTCTATAAATGAGGTCTCTATATGCCAATAATCACATGCCACCCATATTAAATAGGCTCTTCCACTTATCTCTAAATCATGTGTCCTATAGGATGCTCTACCACAATGTGATCCCATGCCCATACCTATAATAATGTAGAAGGTCTTATCTCTTTGTCATCCAAATACACCATATGGTGTAAGTATCTATACAGGTATGCTAAAACACATGAACCCCATGCAAATATCTCCCCCACCTCCATCATATCACCTATCACATATAAAAATCAAATGGGACACAGTCCATCACTCTTGTCAAATATCATAATGTCACTTACAATAGCCACCAATACCACAGTTAATGCATCTATCTCTAAATCAATGCATGTATCAATATCTGCCCCACCTCTCATAACCATAATCAAATCCTCTCTAAAAATCATGTATAATGTCAACACTTTTGGTCCCTCACCTTAGTATACCTATCTCTATCATATTAGGATCCTCAATATCCTTCATACATCCTCTAGTGTAACTATCATCTCACCCATCGGTAGGTGAAATGTGTATGCAATGAGAAATACAATAGATCTATAAATCAATCCTATCTTGGAAAAGATAAATCCTACTTACACTTATGATTATAGATATATTAGATATTTAGTGTCATGACCAAGATGGATCTGTTATACCTAGACAAGGGATCTCTTACCATAATAATATCACTAGAAAGGGTTCCAAAGCCTCTAATCAAGAAAAACTATGCAATAACCCTAACTAGGCCCTATGTTTGCATATTCACTAAAATAATAACAAGTAAAGCAAAATATAATCTAGTGCTCACCAAATATTATGGCACAAAGTTGGGCTTAATAAACATAAAAGTAAACATGCATAAGAGAATCCTAATTAAGCTATGTATAGGTAAAAACCAATGCATGGAGAGAGTAATATATTAAAAATCCATTGCTTATTCTACTTCTATCTACTAAAGAGAGGAGCAAATTTAGAGATACTTACCTTGAAGACAAACCCATCAAGACTCAATCTCTCCCGTGGCCAAAGGTTCTTTATAAGATGTTGTTGTGGTTTATAAGGATCACTAAGAAAGTCTAAAGCATCCAAGACATTTCCACAAGACAAGATTATTCTCCAAGTAGAAACCCTAAGCTAAGACCCCTCAAATAGAATGGTATAAGATCAAATTATAAAGAAGTGTTAATAAATAATTAACTCTTGTTGTCTTTCTAAGAATGGTGAAATGGATTTTTTTTATATAGACATATCTAACCTTAGTCCTTTCCAAAAGTTTAGGCCAACAAGGTCAACATAATCGACCTTGTATCATTATTGACAAAAATAAAATAGGTCACGGTCTAGGTCGGCCAAGGGCCAACTTATACCCTAATAAGTTTTATCAATTAGAGTACAAAGTTGATAGGGCCAATAATGTAACGTAAACTATAAAAAAGGGTTTTAAGTTAGGGAATGGCTAATGAAGGTGTAAAATGACTAGAGGAGGGTTAAAAAGAGGAGGCCAAGCTTAGGGGAATGTTTTTAAGAGATGGTTGGATTAATAACAAGTGGTAATAAGGGACAACAATCCTACAAAGCACCAATGGTCTTCCTCCCTTTTTCGGTGCACCCCTTAAGGCATGTACTCAGAGAGATTGACACTCGATGGGATCCTACAAGATAGAAATCATTAGTAATTGATATAGTTTGAAAATATTATGTGTATACATATTCGCCACTTAAATCTCATCATGTGTCACTTAGGTACAATAAGGGCTAGTGCTTTGAGAAAGAACATAGCAACACACAACATTGAGGCTAAAAAAAATTGTAGTATTTTAAAGTAAAAATAATTGAAATTAAATGATTGAAAGGGAAATAATTAAAAATTAAAAGTATGCATACCTTGACTTACCTTTATCATTGGATGGTTGTCTATTGTGTTTGTAGTTCTAATCATGGTGGGCAGAGAGACTACTTTTTACAAACCCAAGGATACAAAACTAAAGAGAAAAAACAAATAAACGTAGGAAAGCTAAGATAAATTATGTTATGTGGATGGGATGTACTTATAAATTTGGAAAGCTAGAGTGACAAGTGCTATGTTATTACCAAATGAACAAGTCAAAATTTTGAGAAAAATGGGTAACCAAAAATCCAAGGCTACTAAAGATTGAAAAATGCAAACAAGTAAACCTTAAGTAAGAAAGAAAAACTTACCAAGTCAAACCAAGGATACATGTCAAAAAGTATGGTAATAAAACATTAATGTGAAAACAATAAAAATCCTTACTTAGACAAAGATGGTCAAGTAAAAAGGGTAAAGTAACATTGATTAGTGAAAAGTAACAAGCCAAATTCAATCATCAATGGAAAAAGTACATGAAAGTAAAAACAGACTCAGGTGTCTACAATAAGGGTAATACAATAATAGAAAATGGTAAAAGAAACCAAATTGATGTTGAAATGTAAATCAGTGGTGTAAAGAAAGTAATCCATAGTCACTCAAACCTATTATTTGGTTTTAAAGATAGATAAAATTGAAATAAAGTAGTGCTAACATGTTTTGAAGATGTGAAGAAGAGGGAATATAGAAATGGGAAAAAAAAATTAGAATCACACTTTATTAGTAAGGGGGAAATGAAATGGGTGGAGGGAATAATGAAGGAAAAACCAAGGTAGAAGAACTCTTTATCGAAGTCAAAACACTCAAATTAGGTTTGTCAAAATAAGAGAAATTCTAACCTTAAGGACTCTAAAGAACTTCTCTTAGCCACATAAGTTTTAGGTCAATAAATGAAGTATATAGATCATCCTATGAAGGATATATGCATGAAAAATAAAATGGACCTACTTTCCCATAATATGTTCCCCATTCCTCAAGACCCCTTATAGAGTTATTAATCTACTGTGAAGATTGGGTACTTGTATGAGAAAGTAGGTATCACCATAGAGTTTGTTGAATTCTCCTATTCCAATCCACCTAATGGTATTTCCGTACTGTTTTAGAGCATAACCAGTTGACATAGGTTATATATGTGCTCAAGTAGATTATTTTAGAAATTTTTGGTTTGTGATAGGTTTTAAAAATCTTATAGGGTCCTATTTTATGTTTAGGAGTCTTTATAATTATTAGAATGGTATGTTTGATCTCATTTAGACTTTCCCTACCAAAAAGGGAATTTAAAAGTTTAAATCTTGTATCTATGATTTTGAGTGATATTTTGGGTTGTGTGTGTGTGTTTTAATGTTCATGAATATTTCTAATGGTACTAGTAAGGTGTGTGAGAGTGTTTTTGATGTGCCATTCATGTGATAAAACAATATGAGCCAATAAATCCAATTGTAACTACCACCTACATAGAAGTTGGCAAGAAAAGGAAATTAGCATGCATGTTTGGAGAGTTATACGTATGGAATTAATATAGATTAAATAGAGAATGTTATATTAGTTATCAAGAGAAGAGAGACTTGAATGAGAGTGAGGAAGTATAAGAAAATAATATGAATTAAATAAAATCTATTATTCTACAAATTTTGTGTATAATGGTCGTACGAAAAGCAACTCAATAAAGAGAAGAATGTTTTAAAAATATCTATGAGCCTTCAAAATTTCATTGATAAGTGATACATGTTTTTTCTTTCTTCCTTGAATATATTTAATCTTGGTCATCTATCTACAGGGTTCAAAATTATAAGAATACAAACTTTAGGGAAATGTAGTTACACAATCAAAAAGAACATATGACATAGAGGTGTTTTGAAGTGATTTGGACTCATTTTGTCTCTTTCTAAGGTGGATGATAATTTATTCAATTTTAAAAAATATTATCATTGATTTTAGGACCACATTTTTGGCCTTTGATCATGTCTAGTTAGGATATAGAGCACCCATTCTGGCCTTAATCAACATTGACAACAAATATTGTCAACATGCAAGCCAAGATGCATATCTCTACCTTTAGGTCCTCGTGGATGAAAAATAGAATTTATAACATGTTGGGGGTGGTGATTAACATATAGGAACAAATTATTGGCCTCTGATCACTCCTAGTTAGGAGATGGAGTACCCATTCTATCCTCTAGATGACATTTCCCAATAAGGCAAAATTGATGTTTTTTAGGCAAACTTTGGATAGGCATAAAATAAAACATGTAATTCATATCCATGAATTTAAAGAAACATCGTTTGAATTTATAATTCCTCTAAATATACCCTAAATCCCATTAATCAAAAAAATCAATGAATTTATGGTATAAGATTATGTGATCAGTCCTACAATGCAACTTTTATGTAGTTAAGAGACAGGTTATTTACCTCCAATAGACATTTCCACTTCATAGATATTTGATTATGAATCCATAAATTATAAAACCATGGTATTTACAAATTACATTCATTCCCACTACCATGGATTTGGAATCCATGTAGATACATAATTTTGTAATAATTCTAGCCTTGAGAAACATTGACAACAAATGTTGT
Organism: Torreya grandis; assembly: GCA_037957365.1. NCBI lineage: Eukaryota > Viridiplantae > Streptophyta > Pinopsida > Cupressales > Taxaceae > Torreya > Torreya grandis. The sequence goes on along the minus strand of JARHVA010000974.1, from coordinate 1,236,061 downwards.
CAACATGCGAGCCAAGTTGGATATTTCAACCTCTGTGGTCTTATGGATAAAACTAGAATCACCAAAATGTCAAGGTTTGTAATTAATATCTAGGAACACATTCTTGGCCTCTGATCATGCTCAGTTAGGAGACAGAGCACCCATTCCAGCCTCAAGCAACATTGACAACAAATATTGTCAACATGCAAGCCAAGTTGGATATCTCTACCTTTAGGGCCTCATGGCTGAAAAATAGAATTAACATAATTTTAAAGGTGGTAATTACCATATAAGACCTATTTTTTTTCCTTTTATTACTCCTGGTTAGGAAACAGAGCACCATTCTAGCCTTAAGATGACATTTCCCTATAAGGCAAAATTAATGTTTTTAGGCAAACTTTGGATAGGCATAAAACAAAAATTGTAAGTCATATCCATGAAATAAAAAACCCATATTTTGAAGATATAATTCCTATATCTACACCCCTAAATCTCATGAATCAAAAATAATTGATGAATTTGTGGCAAAAGATTATGTGATCAGTCCTGCAATGCAACTTTTATGTAGTTAAGAGACAGGTTATTTGCCTCCAATAGACAATTCCATTTTTTAGACCTCTGATTATGAATCCATCACTTATAACACTATGGGATGTTAAAATTACATGAATTACCACTTTCATGGCCTTAGAATCCATGTGTATACATAATTTTGCAATAATTCCAGCCTTGAGTAACATTGACAATAAATATTGTCAACATGCAAGCCAAGTTGGATATTTCAACGTCTAAGGTATATTGGCTAAAAAATAGCATTTTCACCATGTCATGGGTTGTTATTAATGTATATTAATGAATTATTGGCCTCTAATCATACCCAATTAGGAGATGAAGCACCCATTCCAGCCTCAAGCAACATTGACAATAAATGTTGCCAACATGCAAGCCAAATAATTTCTACCTCCATGGCCTCATGGTTGAAAAATAGCATCTCCAACACATAGAGGGTGGTGATTAAAATCTATTACTAAATTATTGGCCTCTGATCACTCCCAATTAGAATATGAATCATCCATTCTAACCTCAAGATGACATTCCCCCATAAGGCAAAATTAATGTTTGTAGGTAAACTTTGGATATGCATAAAATAAATATCATAAATCATATCCAAAAAAAAAAAAAAAAAAAATTGTGAATTTATAATTCCTCTAAATGTACCCAAAATCCCATGAATATAAAGAATCAATGAATTTATGGTAGAATATTCTATGATCAGTACTATAATACAACTTTTATGTAGTAAAGAGATAGGTTATTTACCTCCAATAGACATTTCCACTTCCTGGACCTCTGACTATGAATCCATCACTTCCAAAACTTTGGTATGTTTAAATTACATGTGTTCCATCTTCCATGTCTTTTTAATCCATGCAGATACATAATTTTTTAATAATTTTGTTCTTGAGTAATATTGACAACAAATATTGTCAACATGTGAGCCAAGCTGGATATTTCAATCTCTGGGATCTCATGGATAAAAAATAGCATAAAAAACAAATTGGGGGTTGTTATTAACATTTATGACCATAATATTGGCCTTTGATCATGCCCAATTTGGAGACAAAGCACCCATTCCAACCTCAAGCAACATTGACGATAAATGTTATCAACACATGAGCCAAGTTGGAGATCTCTACCTTCGAGGCCTAATGGAGAGAAAATCAAATCTCCAACATGTTGGTTTGGTGATTAATGTATATAAATTCATTCTTGGCCTCTGATCACTCCCAGTTAGGAGACGGAGAACCCATTCTGACCTCAAGATGACATTTCCCTATAAGGCAAAATTGGTATTTTTTAGGAAAATTTTGGATAGGCATAAAATTTTAAAATCGTAAGTCATATCCATGAACTAAAAGAACCATATTCTGCATGTCTCATTTCTCTATTTTCACCCCAAATCCCATGAATTGAAAATAATTGACAAATTTTTCGCATAAGATTCTATGATCAGTCTTATAATACAATTTTTATGTAGTTAAGAGATAGGTTTTTGGACTCCAATAGACATTTCTACTTCTTGAACCTCTGATTATGAATCTATCACTTAAAACACTATGGGATGTGTAAACTACATTTATTCCCACTACCATAGCATTGGACCTCCAATAATGACAATAAATGTTGTCAACATGCGAGCTAAGTTGGACATCTCTACCTATGGAAATATGTGGCTAAAAACTAGGATTGTCAACACATAGAGGGTGGAAATTAATTTATACTAATGCATTTTTGGTCTTTTATCACTCTTTTTTAGGATACAGAGCACCCCTTCATGCCTTAAGATGACATTTCCCTATAAGGCAAAATTATCAGTTTTAGGCAAACTTTGGGTAGGCATAAAATAGAAATCGTAAGTTGTATCTATGAATATAAAGAACCATACTATGTGTGTCTAACTCCTCTACGTGCACCCCAAATCCCATGAATCTAAAATAATCAATGAATTCATGGTATAAGATTCTATGATCAGTCCTACAATGCAACTTTTATGTAGTTAAGAGATAGGTTATTTGCCTCCAAAAGACATTTCCACTTTATAGACCTCAGATTATGAATACATTGATTCCAACACCTTAGGATATGCAAATTACATGTGTTCTCACTTCCATGGCCTTAGATTCCATGTAAATACATAATTTTGCAACATAGTTTGACTCAAGAATGAGAATGCAAGCATAATTTGACTAAAGAATGAATTGAAGAAACATATTTTTATAAGATCCACATATGTATGAATGAAATTCTAATGCATTTGATCATCATTCTTAATTTTTTATTTTGTTCTTAATTATTTGCATGATAGTTTGAAAGATTCAGTCAAGTCTTGTCCTGAAACAAAGCTCTAAGCATAGTTTTCAATACAAAGATTATAGTTGGAAAATATCTTGGCAAAATCACTTCATGATCCTAAAAGTGTAAAGTTTTAAGGCATCCATAAAAAGATATAATATTTTATTTTAGACCTTGAAGATACAAATTTCTCAAGATATGTTCATAAATTTAAGTAAGTTTTTGTTTCTCATATATATTAAACTGGTAAATTATCTTTTCCTTGACATCTATGTATTGTTGGGAAGTTTTTGTCAAATAAAGAAGTGAAGAGGAGGTTAAAAAACTTTTAGGAAAAATAATGGGATTTTTAACTACCCTAAAACTCAATTTATGATTTTTTTTCACTTGCTACTAGTGACAAAACCCTACCTAGGTTTTAAGTGAGATTTTGGCTTTTAGGAAGTTTTAGCACATGGGTATCACTCAAATTGGATCTGTATAATTTTTATAACATGTTAAAAAATATTTTAGGGTTTATAAAAATATTCACATGTGTGGAATTCTCATTCATGAAATAACTCAGTTTGGAAACCATTAAGAGACCTAATTAGGACTATCTTAAAGCAAACTGGACATGTTTCTAAGATCAGTACCCCTAAGAGTCTTTATAAATAATATATCTTTCCAAATGGGTATCTATAATGGTGGGAAAAAAATTTATGGTGCCTTATATGAAACTTATCCTCAAAATTCAATGTTAGAAGGGATATAAGGCCTAGAGGGCTAATGAAGGCAATTATATGAGTAGAATGATTCCATTTCTTTTCAAAATGTTTTCAAAAGATTACATTATATTTATATGAGTATAATGATATCTTGGTCATGTGTTAAATGGATCTCATATGACACAAATCATTTCTTTGTCAATACTTAAAGGGATAGAGGGACCCATGGCATTATGAAGCAACATTGATAGCAAATGTTATCAACCAGCAATTGGACCTACAAGAACCAAAAGCTTATCTTAGATTCAAGAATATGGAATTGTCTACTAATGGTTCCAACTAAATGAGGTTGTAATATAATTTGTCACCATTAAATTCTATAAAAAATATGTTAGTATCTAGTTAAATTGAAATTTATATGTAAAACCTACAAAATAAATAAAATTTGATAAAAGTAAATACATTTACATTTGATGATTCAACATACCTTGGGGGTTCCATTTATGGAACCAATAGGATCATATTTATTCTTTATATTATCAAGAATTATTTCATTTTAAGATTAATGAACCTTTTATAGAGTCCTTTTCAATGACCTACCCAGATATTTATGCAGTTAAACACTTGTAAGAACCAAATTTGAATAGTGAAGTATCTTCCTATGTACTTCAAAGTCTTCAAACAACCACACATTAGAATTTTTCATAGGATAGAATTGAAGCCAAGTTTTAGTAACTACAACCGACCCAATGGGATAGTGAATGTTTCCCCATCTGTGATTGCATAAGTCAATTTATATTTTTCCTCTACACATCAACACAAGTAGTAGTATGTCCCCTCCTCATTATCTTCATTTACAATAACTGAATAAACATGCCTTGCATCATAAAATAAAGCATGATTTAATGACATGATATATTGATATATTTACCAAATTTAGTACATGAAACACATGTAAAATATAATATGGTACCTAGTTTCAGTAGATCAGACACATGGTCAAAGTCATGTGATGATGTCAGCTCTGTAAGTAATAATGTCTGTGGAACCTAATAAGTGTCAATTATAATTAGAGACATAAAATTACATTCATCCACCCATTATTATGACTCACACTTATTCCAAATAAAGTTAATACATGAAGAATAAAAACATGCCATGTGCCTCGTATGAACCATCCAAGACCCTAAATTTGAGCTACGAAATGAGTGTAACTCGCTCAATCTTATTACTATCATATAATCTTGATAGAATGATAATTTTTCATCATCCATGAGCCAAAAATATCTATGAATATTGGAAGTTTTTTAGCACCATGGCCCATATGTTCATTACACCATTCAACTATGTTCTTTACGTCTGACAAGTCAACAACTTCTTCAAACTTCAACTCCTCTCTTGCAAGCGCTCTTTTGACACATGATCTTGCACCATCATGTTCCTCTTTTCCATGGCCTACTTTAGTGAAACTCCAAATATGTTTTACACCATTTCTTGCATGTATCTTGTTCATCCATTAGAGTATATGTGCATTCTTGAATTGTGATGTACAGTTATCTGACCATATATAATGTTGATTTAAAGTAATGTTCATTTTACTCAACTTTACATAAAATAACTAAAAACAACCTTGACCATACCATGAAGACTATCTCCTATCATAAATAACATAAAATTGGTATTCCCTTAATATTTTATGATATTTCTCTATACTATCAAGTGAATGCATGAATGTTATATGCATAAAAAGTGAAACCTATATTGAATTGTAGTATTGTGATTGAACCTCTCTTTGTGGTTGTAATGTGAGATTATATAAAAATTCAAATAATAAAACAATAATACCAATTGGGAATGTGTCCTTACTTAACTTGAATTGTTCTTCTATCCATCGATCTTTATGTGTGTGCCTTGCATACTCATATATAATTTCATCCTTGAATTTATCCATAAATTTAGAAATAAGTATTTGTTCTATAACAAGATCGCACCTTTTCTATTCATTTCCAGATTCCATTTAGTATACCACAAATTTATATTTACTATAACCAACCAATTCTTGTCTAGTTCCATGTGTACTCTCCTCATGGGTAAGGGATTTCAATTTTGGAAATCCACCAAAAATGTTGTAACTTCCATCTAAACATGCACTGTTATAAAACAATTGACCATTTAGTCTTCAACAAAAAATTGTTGTAATTAATTCTCTTGCTAATTTTGGTGGGGATTCTACTCTAGACTTCTATAAAATTTTATTGCTATGCAAAGTATAACAAACATGATGAAAAATATCATAATTCATAGAAAATTCAACATGTTGCCTACAACAATAATTCATGCGTGTGTGATTGATTTTCACATAGAAGGGTTTGGCCATTTAAAAATACCTTTGAATAATAGAAATTTTTGGATATTTTTCAACATATTTAGAGTACAATTGTGTTTGATTCATATCCAAAAAATATTTAGGATGTGATTCATGGTTACAAGAACCAATTCTTCTTTTCACTACATCTCTAATATTAGGTGATACCCTTGTGTTATCTTTCCAAAATTCTATAATTAAATATTTTAATGCATCAGTTATAGCCTTGTCTTTCTATGAGGATCTACCAGAGAAAGCTCACAAGTCATTATTATCATCAACATCAAGTCTTGTCCATCTCCCAATCACTTTCATTAGTGTTTTTCTATTCATGTGCAAAGCTCAGCTTGCTTTTCTAATCAATAATTCATTCTTTGTTTTACCACTTACCAAATAATTTTTAATAACATGTCAGGTAGTGTTACTATCTTTGGTGCATTTTTTCACACCTTTTTGATGGTATGCATTATGAAAATTTTTAACAATTTCCTTGTTTACACGATAAATATTAGATTTTCTTAGTCCTAGGTTTTTCATTTAGGTCTCATATTTTTTCCTTTAATCAATGTAATAAACAATTGGCATATTTGAGTTTTGTTTAAACCTTGAAAGTGTTAGTCTCAAATTCTTTCAGATTTTTTTCTCATATGGTGCTTAGACGTTTTTTAAGGCATTGGTTTCAAAATGGATTCATCAATTTTAATTAAATACATTGGTTTTCTTCTATAAATACTAAGAGGTGTTATTAATGGTATATTTTATTGATTTGGTGTTTCCATATTATTTTCTACATTCAACGGTGTTCCCATATTTTTTTATTCATTGTAACTTTATCCATTAGGTGTTTCCATATTAGTTTCATCATTAGTAGTTTCTAAAATGTGTGTTTCCATACAATTCACATTATCATTCATATTATCATCATCATCAAAATTAAAAATAGTAAAATTTGAATGTGGACTTGCATTATAATTGGGTATACTATCAGAATTGATAATTAGACTTTCACAATTTGGTATAGTATCATTATTTGTTTCATAATTATTTATGATAATCAATTCATTAAGGATATTAGACTTACCTGCACAAAAAAATTTCATTCATTACCTTTGTTTTTATCTCACCACTTTGAATTCATTCAGTGTTTTGTGTTTGGAATTTTTATTCCTACTACTATGAAATCCATCACCCATCATTTCATAACATTTTCAACTTTTGAGGGTGGGGACAACAATCCAATTATTCCAAAATAGACCTACTTTCAATGTGAAGTACCAAGTGGGGATAACCATCTAATTTTTCCAAAATAATTAAAAATATTCCTATGTAATCTTTAGTAAACCATGTGAGTAGACAATGATTTATGCTTTTGAGGGTGTAGACAACATTCTAATCATTTGTAATCAGACCTAGAGCATACAAAACATAATAGAGTAGGGGATAGTACTCTCAAAGTAAGAAAATGACTATTGGCATTTTTATTTTTATTAATAATGAAAGAAGAATGTACATAGTAGTAATGCATATGTGATAATACAACATATGTGGTATTTAGTGTATGCAAAAAACCCTAAGCCCTAAACACTATACCCTAAGTCATAAGCCCTATACCCTGTACCCTAAACCTTAATCCCAAAACCCTATACCCTAATCCCTATACCTTATATCCTAAACCTTAAACCTTAATCCCTAAATCTTATGTACCCTATACCATAAACCATATACCTTAAACTATAACCATAAATCTTAAGCCCTAGAAACCTAAACTATAAATAGTAAACTTTTAAACCTCTAAACCAATCATTTGAGCCCCAATTAACATCATTTAGACTAATAATTTAGGTTAAAGGGATAAATTTGGCCCAAATCACACCATTAATTACCCCAATTGAATAATTCAAGCACTATGTGATGACATGGGGGTTAATCAAACCCAAAAACACATTATGTGCTCATAAATAGGTTAAATCAACTCAAATTATCCTTAATTTAATTCATTATTTGAACCTATACCCTAAATTGTAAATTATAAGCCCTAAACTCTAAGCACTTTAAACCCTAAGCCCTAGTTTACCCTATACCTTATGTACCTAGATGTACTCCTTAAACCCTAATGATTTAGTTATGTAATGAGCATCCTTTATAGTTATAATTAGGTTCACATGGCTCAATTTGGCCTCAATCTCATCACTCATTACCCCAATTGACTAATTTACTCAATCTCTGGTGAATTGGGAGCCAATTGAGCCTAAAATCACATTATTTAGTCATAATTAGGTTCAAGGAGCTTAAATTAGTATTAATTACCTTTATAATTAGACCTTATTACCCTAAAACATTAACCCTATGCCCAAAAACACATTGTGGTCACAAATAGGTTTAATTAGCTCAAATTATCCTTAATTACCTTCACAGTTGGACTCTAAACCCTAAACCCTATCTTCCATATACCTAAAACTCTAATCCCTAAACCCTAAACCAAATGATAGTCATGTAATTAACATCCTTTACAGTAAAAATTAGGTTCACATTGATTAATTTAGCCCAAATCGTATCATTCATTGCCCCAATCAACTAATTTACTTAATTTATGGTGACTTAGGGGATAATTGAGCCCAAAATCACATTTTATATTGCTAAATAGGTTCAAAGATCCTAAATTGGCCTTAACTATCTTTGTGATTAGACTTTATTCACCTTAAAACATTAACCATATGTTGAAAAACACATTATGGTCATTAAAAGCTTCAATCGGCTCAAATTATCCTCAATTACCTTTACAATTAGACTCTAAAACCTAAACCCTATCTCGTATATACCTGAAACGCTAATCCCTAAACCCTAAACCAAATGATTTAGTCATGTAATTAAAATCCTTTATATTAATAATTAGGTTCATATGACTCAATTTGGCCCAAATCACATCACTCATTACCCCAATTGACTAAGTTACTCAATTTGTGGTGACCTAGGGGCCAATTGAGACCAAAATCACATTTCATAGTCACAAAAAGGTTTAAGGAGCTTAAATTGGCCTTAATTATCTTTTTGATTAAACTTTATTCACCCTAAAACATTAACCCTATGCCCAAAAACACATTGTGGTCATAAATAGGTTTTAATAATCCTCAATTACATTTACAAATAGAATCTAAACCCTAAATTCTATCTTGCATCTACTTGAAACTCTAATCCCTAAACCCTAAATTCCAAACCTTAAACCAAATGATTTATCCATGAAATTAATATCATTTACAATAAAAATTAGGTTAATAGGGCTCAATTTGGGCCAAATTGCATCACTTATTACCCCAATTGATTAATTTACTCAATTTGTGGTAACCTAAAGGCTAATTGAGCACAAAATCACATTCTACAGTCACAAATAGGTTTAAAGGGATTAAATTGGCCTCAATTATCTTTGTGATTATACCTTATTTAACCTATAACATTAACCCTATGCCCAAAAACTATGCATGGTCATAAATAGGTTTAATTAGCTCAAATTCTCCTTAATTACCTTTACAATTAGACTCTAAACCCTAAACACTATCTTGCATATACTTGAAACTCTAATCTCTAAACCCTAAATTATAAACCCTAAACCAAATTATTTATCCATGAAATTAATATCCTTTACAATAATAATTAACTTCATAGGTCTTACTTTGGTCCAAAGTGCATCCCTCATTGCCCTAATTGACTAATTCACTCAATCTATGGTGACACAGGGGCCAATTGAGCCCAAAATTACATTATGTAGTCATAAATAGGTTTATGGATCTCAAATTATCCCTAATTACCTTTGTTATTAGACCTAATTCATCTTAAAACATAAACCCTATGTCCAAAAATAAATTATGGTCACAAATCTAGGTTTAATCAACTCAAATTATCCTCAATCGCCTTTGTGATTGGACTCTAAACCCTTAACTCTATCTCATATATATCTGAAACTATAATCCCTAAACCTTAATCCTTAAATTTTAAAACCTAAAATAAATTATTTATCCACAATTAACATCCTTTATAGTAATGTTCAATTATTTTCATAAGGCTCAATTTGGCCCAAATCACATTACTCATTGCCCTAATTGACTAATTTGCTTAATCTATGGTGATGTAGGGGTTGAGCCTGAAATCACATTTTTTAGATATAAATAGGTTAAAAGAGCTCAATTTGGCACCATTTTCCTTTGTTATTACACCTTATGTACCCTAAAACATAAATCATATGCCCTAATCCCTAAAATATAAGTGTAAAACCATAAATCATAAACTCTTAAATCTCTAAACAAATATTTTTATCCCTAATAAAACAAAATTTATTTTATACCATAAATTTGTGATTGGAACTTATACCCTAAAACCTAAACCCTATATATATTAATCCCTAAGTCCTAAATTAGAAGTTTCGCATACGTGGTAATTCCTCATATATGGTAATTCTATATATGTGGTAATTCCACGTATGTGATTCTTTGCCATGACATTTCAAGCACATGCCTTAAGGCTCAATAATGGCTTGGATTCCCAATCCTTAGGCATTGACCTACAACACACACAACCAAATGTATGTTTTCTACCAATAATAAAAAAGTTACAACTTTACCCATGTTAGACACTATCCATTTTATAGAATTTTCCTTTAAAATGGTACTATAACATCGACTAAGTCTCCTCTTTATATATATATTATTATTTTATATATTTTTTTTGTTTTAAGATTGTTATTCATATTTATTAACTATGTATTTTGTATCACTATATGCCATGATTATTCATGTTCATGTTTGTTTGTTATCTTTTGATTCATTGATCCAAACTAGAAAAAAAACATATAGTTTCAAACTAGACCTAATTCCATACACAAAAAAATATTCGTGATATTTTTTGAGGTATTTGGGGGGTGCAGGATCAACTATACATTTTTTGTCATATTTCAGGGTATACTAACTTGTGAAATTATTAAAAAAATATTCATTAATTAATTTTAAAAAATTGTAGGGTTAAAACTAGATGATCTTACCTAGCTTTCTACCAAGGGGTTTAGCTAAAAATAAAATTATGCTAAAAAATTGCTAGGGCACATGGACAACTATCTAGTATGGTTTTTTCTGAAAAATAGTACCACCTCTTCAAATTTTTTATGTTTAACCTACTTATACTTAACCATTTCAAAAAATGATTATTATTTTAGAAACTAGACTCAAAATGATATTATTCATCTTCCTATGACATCTTTAAATTGTGAGTGTATATATCTCAAATAATCGATACAAGTTGAGGTTTCATGTTTTTACATAAAAAAATGTCCACTTAAGACCCCCTTTTGACCCCCCAATTCCCTACACTTACCCATGACATATCTAGGATCTAATCCAAAATGGCCATTTTTAATGTAGTGCATCACCTTGTGGAAGCCCAATTGTGTTAGCTCAAAAAATGATGGGATCTAGTGACTTTATATTGACTATAATGCCCTTCAGTAGTCACTGTCAATAACATATATGTGTATGCATGGGCTAGGATGACCTAGATCTCAATCCTTTTTCTCTCAATAAGTTAGGACTTGAATAAGATCAATTAAATAGAGCCTATGATATATGGATTATTAGGTAATGACCAATGAATTCTATATATATAGCAAAGGGTAACCTACAACACAAATCTCAAAAGGAAAGGATTCCAAATCTTAAGCCTATGGCACAAAGATGTAGCTCTAACTATACCTAAATGAAATTAAATGGTTGTAAATATGCAAGTATAGTAAACTAAAATTAATGATGGGTTAGAATGATTTTAAATGAGTAAGGTTCAATGGTCAACCAAATGGGTTATATGCAACCTAAAGTGATTTATGAAAAGTCTAAGAATTTATATAGCTATACCTACTTATTTGGTATAGAGAAGACCTAAACAAGGATACACATACATACATTCATTAAATAATAAACAAAATATAATCTATTAATTAAATACATGAAAGAGTATAGGGATAGAAATACTTACCTTGGGGTGGACCCGTTGGTGATTCAATCTCCACCTTGGCTCAAATGAAGATTTGTAAGAAAATGTTATAGGTTGAAGACCTAAAATGGTTGGATGAAACTTAGATATCCTTAGTTAAGAACTTTTAATGACTACTCATATTGAGTTTCAATGACAACACAAAACATGACTCCTCAAGATAAGGTTCTAAGCCACTACCTCTCCCAAATGGTACTTAGGGTAAAAGTGTGAGTGAAATCAAATTGAATGAGTAATGTATGATATGTTTGGAATGAAATATAAAATGTATATACTAATCCAATATCCAAAACAAACCCTAAATTATAATTAAATGGTATTTACTAGACACATAATGGTATCAACTAGGGTGATATAGTAAAAATGTCATAAAACATACTTAGAACTATATCAGTCAGGCTAATACAATACAAGAAGGGTAAAAGGAATTAAACAAATAGTATCAGTCATAATGATTCTATGGGATATAGGGAAGCTAACAAATATGGATAAGGACTAGATGGAAGGGATAAATGGATAGAAACTATGAGTAGGTTAGATTGATAGTATTAATTTCACAATGAGGATATAATAACAACATCTCTCACAAAGCACTATGAACTATTCCCACCCCATGCTTGGTGCACCTTTTAAGGTGTGTACTTAGGGAAATTGATGTGTTGACAATTCATTACAATTAAAAGCATCAGTAAATGATAAAGTGAAAAATATTATGTATACATATACCCCACCCAAAGCTCATCATGTGTTACAATCACCCTTTAAGGTGTGCACACAAGGAGATTTATGTGTCAAAAAATTATTGTAAGAGAAAGTGTCATTCAGTGATAAAGTGAAAAATATTATGTGTATGCATATGCCCCACCCAAATCTCATCATGTGTTACAATAATGTAACACAGGATGATGCTTTAGGAAATAAACATAGCAACACAAAAAAATATAACTAAAAAGAAATTCTAAAAAACTAAAAGTAAATGAAATGAAAATATGTACATTCACTTACCTTGCTCAATCATTGATGAGGTTGCATGTGTTAGTGATGAAAGGTTACTAATAAGAGAAATGAGAAGTGGGCTTGAAAAATAATATAAAATTTCAATTTTTTACAAAAAAATCTATTAGTACTGAAAATTCTCTATCTCACTAGGATTATAATGCTTCCTTTAGTTCATGAAAAAGACTTATGGAAAAAAATATATGGGTTAAAAATGAAATTTCATGGTAAATAACTAAAAGTTGTGAAATTTAATTTTTTTCTATAAATAGTTGAAAACTATTCATGTGCACTTTTGCTATTTTTTAAAACTAGAGCATTATGTATCCAAATTTATACTTTGAGAGACCATGGCTTGTGGATGAAGAGGCAGACATTTTGGGGGATGTATCACAATGGTATCCAAAGTGGTACAGAAATGTAATTTATTTATTGTACTTTTTGTCATTTTGAAATAAAATCAACTAAATTAATAAATATAGGCATAGGATCAAATCTATGTAACAAAATTTGCCCCAACAAGCTACAAAATAAAGCTAAAAATGGGATAGAAGATACCTAGTTGATTAAATGTCAAAACAAGGTCCAATGGTATTTAATGGGAATTATCCATAGAGATATTTGCACATATTATGATAGTTTGGTAGGTAGTAGGTTTATAGGCATAGGTTTCTCAACTATATTGGCACATCTAAGGTTTACAATCATAAATGGAAATAATATATTAGCGTATGTATGGTACATTATTTGGAGCCTCTAAGTTGAGTGTGGCATGTCACCCTTTGGGGAGTGAAAGTGGACCATAAGCTATCACCTAATATTTTACTTTATTTTATTTTAATTTGGATATATCATGATGTATCAAAATGTAGTTATGTAAAAAATTGAGCCATTTATATATAGGGATATCTTTTTATGAGTCATAAGTGTTATCTACAAGTGTGACTATGATGTTATTTTATTTCTATCACTTAATTTAATGTTTAAATATCATGCTATGAGAAAATTTTAGATATGATGATGCTTGTTTTATTCCTTAGTAAATGTGAGCAAATGCATGGTCAAAAAGAACAAAAATTAAAAGATATAAAAACATCTTAAGTAGATAGAAAAATCAATAAATAAAATATGTGAAAAATGATTAAAAAATGTTAAAATGAACCTAAAACACACCACAAAATTATGAGATATTTAAAACATTGTAGATAAAAATAAAATATCCAATGTAATAAAATGCAAAAGATAATAAAACTTTGATATGTAGAAAATGATGTGATCTCATGTAAGACAAATCAAGTCAAGTTAAATCAAACATGAAGAAGACATAAATGATTTTAAAGACACTTGTATTCATGATTTAAGACAAGTCAAGTCAACTCAATTCAAACATAGCTAAAAACACAAATGATTGTATGCAAAATTCCCTTTGTCAGATAAGTGAAGTCCATAAAAATCAAAGAAGAACATGATTGATAAATAAATAAAAAGTTCTAAAGAGTGAACCTCAAACTCAATGCTTGTTCTAAAATGTGATGTAAGAAATCAAAACCAACTAAATACATGACTATGATGACTAAAAATAGTGTGGATAAAAATGGTGATGAGTATTTATGAGGAAGGCTTGGATGATTTGCTAGTCTTACAATATAAGTCATAAATTGAAAATCAAATTGGCATCATAATGGTGAAAAAAATGTAGATGACAAAAGACATGGTCAACTATAAGTGATATCCATCAAGGAGATATCAGGAAATATGTGATGTAGATAAATATGTAAGGCACCACACTAGTGATGACAAAATACTTAGTGTAAATGGGACACTCTAAGAAATTAGGCAAGGCTAAGAACTATCGACATCAAGTACCTAGGAAACTCCAACTAATAGGAGCAAACTTGGGCTAGCAAGTGAAGTAGATAGAACATCCCATGAAGGTTAGGTGCATGAAATTAAATGATCCTGCCTTCCCATAACATGTCCCCTGCTCCTCAGGACCCCTTAAAGAGTTGTCAACCTACTGTGAAGATTGGGTACTTGTGTGGGAATGTAGGTGGCACTAACATGTAAGAAAATAGAAATGATAAAATGATATAAGACATCCTACCCTAATATATTAGACACCACACCCTAATGGACTTAGACTTTATCATGAGACCAACTATAGATTTGAAGCTTTGATAAGAATAGGAAATGTGTTAAATAAATATCATGTCTTTTGGTGTGATCTAACTTTTAAGATTGTATTTTTCCTTTTGATGTTATTTGGATTGTAGTTCTTTTGGATTTTTCTTTTCCTCCTCCATATGGATTCGTAAAAACTAAACATGGGTGATGAAAATAGATAACACAAGAGATACTACACCTGACCATTAGAAAGGATAACCTTAAGACCATGGTTCTTAAAATATTCCTTGACTTACACCACATCTAAGTGTGCAATCTCAAAACCAAATTACATGTGCTTTAAGTGAGAGGGAAAATAGAAAAAATGGGAATTGTTAAGGCTTTTTCCATGTGATAAATGTTATACAAAGGTACATATGCTTATATCCACAATAAGGGAGAATAATGCTTTGGAAGCAACTAGGCTATGTTATGATAGTCATGTCACTAGGGAAGCTATATTATTCTACATGGAATCTAGTACAAACACCAATCTAAGAAGCCATCCCAAAGTAGGGGGAAAGTAAAATAGTCCAAATGATCACAATGAAACTAAGCAAAATGATAAAAATGTACTGAAAATAAAAATCAAAAGTGATGTCTAAAATCCATAAGAGAAATAAAGGCCAACTTTAAATTGATTGTAAAATGATGGAAACAAGATATACATCTTGAAAAGTAATGTGTTAAAAATGAATAATAACCATGATATATAACATGCATCACAAATGATAATAATAAAAATCATAAAATGAAATCCATTCATATGAGAATATGAAAAATATGATATGACTTGATTATTTTCTCAAAAATGTCATGAAATATCTTGAAATACATCCTCTATAACATTTAATAAATCCTATTATATCTTATATCTAGATTTAATCATTGTCTCCTCTACTCTTTTTAAGATTAGTGCTAGTAATTTATGATGCATGAGCTCTATATAAAAAGTAGGCACACTAAAATGAGGAGGTTGTGGGCCTCTTGGTGAGAACACTCAAGGTGAGGACTTTGTGGCATTATGATGCATATATCCTCTGATCTACTAGATAGTTTTGGTCATAGGAGAGGTTGTTACTCTATCTTAAAATGACAATGAGTGATACTAGGAAGTTTTATGCATGGAACTTGAAAAATCATGATTTTTTTTTGGAGAGATCTACACATGTTTGTATGGTGTGTAACACACTAATGCAAAATACAGTATAATTCCCTCTCTTAGGAGATATAATCTAGTGATATATTTGGAGGTAACATGTTCTAGACACTGTAAAGTTAGGTTACTTCAAAGTGAAGTACATATATATAATTTTTAAGTCTTGATAGTGGGTCAAAGAGTATATGTTCATACCATGAAAGAAAATAACATGCCTAGTAGTAGTAGACCAAGGTGGTTAACTATCTAAGGTGATAATTGGGTATTACATCTTCTGTTATGCAAAAATATTAAATGACCTGATACCTTATGAAACTCATAATATAGTTCATCTTCTCGGATGGGTGGGAGATGTACCATAGCTGACATAGTTGGATATTCATATTGGGTTATCTCTATAACCTCATCAAATAAATCATCATCATCGAAGCATATAGTGGTATATTCAAGAATTTGGTTTTCCTTCAAATATATTTGGTTTGCTTAGTAATGGTGTTGGAAGTGACCATAGACTTTATGGAAAAAATAATAATATTTATACTTGTTTATTATTCAACATCAATATATGACATATTAGTGTGTCCAACATCTCTAGAGGAAGCATTCTTGAAGGATCAGAGAATCTAGTGAAATGGTAGGGTCTAGTCATAGTTATTTCATTGATCATGTTTTAAAAAGGCATGTAAGTAACTAAAGTAGTACAAGTAGTAGAATATAGAATGCACTTTATCTCTAAAATGTGAACATAAACTGAGGGAGGAATAATTTCAATTAAGTCATAAGTAGATAAAACAATGTCAATTAATTTTAATGTTATAAGATGTAGAACACTCGTAGGACCATTGAAAAGAGGATTAATAATGGATGTCTTTTACATCCTTAACTTGAGCATAAATATATAAGCATGTATCATCAAGGGTACAAACATTATTTTAATATGGTGTAGTAAGGTCAATATTAAGGGACTCAGCCACTATATTAATGACTTAAACTAGTTTATCACTAGAAGAAGAGTGGGAAGTGAGATTTTTAGGGATAACCACATAAGTATGGAATTCATCAATTAGCTTATTATGATAACAAGGTTGCAATAAAGGAGGAAACTTATCGATTATACTATAGGGGAGATTCAATGTTTTGATCTTGAGGTTGATCCCATCAGGATTGTCATCATTTGAATCTAATAAGTTGGGTGGGATATCAACCACAAGCTTAGGGTGACCATTATAACCTTAGGAATTGAAGGGATAGTTAAATCATTGGTATTCTTGACAAGGAATGTTAGGCAAGGGTTAAATCATAGGTATGTAAAATACACCACGCTCTTAGAATTGTTCAAAATTATTAGGGTTAATGTCACCTTGAATCTTGTAAATAGCACCATTATGAGGAAATTTGATAGGCTAGCATGCAAAGGAGGTCACTACTCTCATGCAATGAGTCTAAAGATGGCCAAGAAAGATTTTATATGATAAAGGGAATTTAAATATCATAACCTTAACTCTATGTTTGATGGGTGGGACCATGATAGGAATACAAACACATCTTAGCGGAGGCAATTTAATTTTGTCATAGCCTTCACATGTGCTTTGGGTAGACTTAATATTATATTCAAAATATCTAAGTGTTTTGGTGAATTCTAAAGAAGCAACATAGGTGGAATATCCTTCATCTATCAAGGCATGCTTGACTTTAATATCAACAAATGAAGATAAGAGGGTTATTTATGTGAATTATGATTTCATTGGGAGATAATAGAGGTTTTAGGAGATTTTAATGAGAGATAAGTATCCGTAGTTTCATTAACTTGGATGGAAATTTCTTCACAATGCTATAAAATAATATCCCCAAACCTAGGCAAGGTAGTTTCTTACCCCATAAGTGGTGGTCAAGGAAGGTTAATGTCAAATATGAGTTGCATCAATTAGTTGTGATGACATAGAGAAGCCCTTATAACCTCAAGGAATGGGATTTGAAAAGGTAACTTATAAATTTCTTCAATGGCGTCCCATTCATCAAATCCAAGGTGATCTAGACATGACTAAGAAAAAAGAATGGAATTTTTAAGTGCATCAACTATAGGATAAGTGGATCCAAGTTGAAACTAATTAGAGTTTGAACTTCGTGGTCTCCAACCTAATAATATAGTTGAGTCAAGTTGAACAAATTATATCAACCTAACCAATACATTTTTTTCATATAAAAATTAGGATTAGACTAAATTGTCTTGGACAATAAGTAGAATTAGAATTAAATATAGTAATTGATTATATCATCTTAGATAGTATAGTATAAATAGAATTAGCTAGGGAAATAAATTATGCCAATTTGGTCAATATAGTTTGATATGATCTAGAAACATCAAACTATATCATGTTGGTCAATACAATGGAGACAAAAAGTGATGGATTAATAAACTACATCTAGTTGGCTAATGCAGTTTAGAATGTAGGATACTACATCATGCTAGTTGGTATAATTACAAAGGAAGAGGATTACACTGGGTTGTTTAATGTATTTAAATTGCTTGAATTGACATATTTAATTAGGCTTGATGTCTACAAAATGATGTAGAGGTTTATCTTGAACTATTTTGTAAGTAGGATAAAGTATACACTCTGACGAGGATACATACCAATATAAGAGACTACACACTTCATGTTTTTCATATTAACTAGATTTTTTTCATCAGTACAAGAGTGGGTATTAAGCATAGTTTAGACAACATTGGTGACTTGATGTTGAGTTAGATTGTTTGTCTATTGGTTTTGATTATAATTATGAAGTGGATTAAAATATATAATAAGGTTATCATTATCTTGGTGAAGTGTGTCATGCTTGACTTTGGAGTCATGGAATTTTGGTACCTTGTTATAAGCTTACTTTTGTTCTTGGATCTTAGCCTCATGATCAAATTTTTAACCAACTAGTAATTCAAAAGCAAGGTGTTTAGGTTATCAACATGTCTCATGGGAACTAACCCCATTTTAATGGAACCCCAATTTTTTTCCTGGGATCATACCAATGAGTAGTAAGGAAGGAAGTATCAAACTCTATAGGTGATGCTTAAGAAGATACTTCCTAATCTCATAAATATAAAAGGGTTGGTGAGTATCATAATGATTAACCTAAGCATAAAGAGGAGG
Organism: Torreya grandis; assembly: GCA_037957365.1. NCBI lineage: Eukaryota > Viridiplantae > Streptophyta > Pinopsida > Cupressales > Taxaceae > Torreya > Torreya grandis. Next base: position 1,216,663 of record JARHVA010000974.1, on the reverse strand, counting down.
AGGTTGGAAGGTACTTACATTGATATGTTGGGAAAGGGTCACTTCATTGTAGTTTCTACGTAGAATAACATTGATGGTTATTTTTTATTCATATGTTTCTGAGACACCATCATTGGTAGAATTTTTGTTTTTAGACTTCATAATCACACAAGTTCTAGACTTAGGTTGAGATAGCCCAAATTATCTTATGAGAAAGTCTTGGCATTCACTTTGGTCAATGACTTATTCAAAATTATTTTAGAGAGAGAGTCCTAACTATGTAATGTAATTTGTCATTAATAGCATTGATAAACAAGTGGAAAAGGTTGTTTTCCAACATACTATGCTCAAATTTTTTAGTTAAGGCTTTCCATTTTTTATGAAAGCTTGATCAGTCTCTTTATCCACTTGCTTGTAATTAATGAAATGGTCTATGCCATTTTTAGGAAGATTAGTGATTTGAAATTCTTGAAATAATGCATTAACTAGGTCTTTTAAACTAGAGATAGAGTTGGACCTAAGTTGGTTGTACCAATCTAGAGAATCATTAAATAATGTTTTGGCCAATAGATTGTCACCCATAAAGGTATTTAGATTAATAGAGTCTTTATAAAAAATTTCAATATATTTAAAATGCAAGGTGGGATTAGTGGATCCATTATAGGTGATCTAAAGAGTGATTCCACCTATGTTTATGTGTTTGATTTGAGGAGAGGGGAGTTTGGATTTGTAAATACCCACTAGAATTTTTTAGGACTATATTGCATTTTCAAATTTTTATTTTGCATTTCCATCATCTAGGTAGTACTATTGTCTTGAAAGTTAACCTTTTAACTCATGGCTTAAAATATGATTTGCTAAGGTTTAAGAGCATTTTAACTAGAGGTGGAAGCTTTATTAGCTTGTTGTGATGTACTAGTTATGGTATTTATATTGGTATTAATGTTATTACTTTGAATATACCCACTAAAATAAAGACCTATCGTGTTATTAGCAATTCTAGGCATGGTGGATGAGGAAGAAAAGAAGTAAGTTGCATGATGGCTTACCCCAAGTTTGGTTGAAAAATTGGGAGAAAGGGAAGGAGTCTCCATATGGGGTGACATCATAAGGTTTTAAATTACCATAGGGTCCTTACCCTTGTGCTTGGGATGCTCATGGAGATAAATGATCATTTTTTAGTATATTCGAGATCACATTCATATCTACTTCTTTAATGCATTGAGGTGGGTATTCTCAACCAATGGTCATAGGAAAATTAAGTGTTTAGTATTTTTTAGATCTAGTAGCCACATGATAATTGCCTATATTTTGGTCAATAATCATGGTAAAGTTATAAGGCATGTAGGATTTTGAGATTATATGAGGATTAGTTAGTTCCATGTATTCCTATTGGTTTTTCTCTTTGAAGTGATCAAATATGTACTTCATAGTAGAAAAGAAAATATTAACTATATCTTGCTAGATGGTGTAGTTAATTTACAAGAAACAAATTGTATCAACTTAGCTGATGCAGTTTGGAACTGAAACTAGGAAAATTAGACTGTATCAAGCTTGCTAGTGTAGTATGATGATAAGATGAAATCATATTGGGTTGGTCTATCTAGTTAGCTAAAAGATGATAAAATTAGACTATATCAAGTTGTTTGATATAGTTCACAAGCATATATAATTATATTAGGTTGATTCATGCAATTCATAAACATAACATAGAATGGTATCAAGCTGGTTGATAAAGTATGTAAGACAAGAAATCAAAAAAGTATCTAACTATTTACAAAAATAAATATATGGAAGTATATTAGTAAGAATTTTATTGATTTTTAGGCTCTTAAATATAATGATACCAATTAGAAAATAATGAACACACTATAGAGGATTACACCAACTTGTATTCACAGTACCCTGTCTATGAGGTATGTTAATAGTAACTTCCAAAAGTTAATCACTTACTAGTGCATTACAAAATAAAATAGATGGTTGGATTCCTATAGCTCAAAACATGGAACCCAAGGCCTTTCTAATATATTGTGAGGTGCATGGAAACTAAATTCCATGCATAGCATTGTCTAATGGCTTAAGTATTAGGGAAGTACACCTCACACCATGGTGTCAGTAGAACAGATCATCACTTGGATAAGAATGATAACTCATATATATTTTTAAAATTTTTGAAACATGATTTATAAGGAAATCCAAACAAAATAAAAATAAATATTGAAATAAATATATGTTAATAGTTAATTTTGTAACATTCAATGAATTTAAACAAGTAAATAGAATCGTATCATGTTGGTTGATACAATCATAGATTGATAAAACTTAAATTAATCACACAAAATATATTGATCTAGATGATATAGTTTTAAATAGAAATATAAATGTATTAAGTTGGTTGATATATTTTATACAAATATAGAATGATACTGGGCTAGCCAAGACCATTCACAGATGGGTAGAAAACTATATTTGGTTGGTTGATATATTTGGGTTAATAGTTTTGAATTTTTTTTTCTAAGAATATAAAAGGAAAACATGAAGCTAATATAACCAAAGGTGGGGTAATATTCACACTGGTTTCAATAGAATGTATGCATGGGATAGGATGACCTACAACTATCCTCTTTCTCTCAATAGACTAGGACTTGAATAAGGTCAATCAAATTAATCCTATGATATTTGGACAATCAGGTAATGACCAATGAAGTTTATAGATATAATATAGGGTAAGATATAATGTAAATGTCAAGAGGAAAGGGTTCCAAATCCTATGCCTGTAACACAAGGATGTAGCTCTCACTAGACCTCAATGAAATTAAATGGTTTTAATTATGTTTGTATGTAAGTAAAGTAAATTAAACTAAAGGATAGGCTAGAATTATTGTAAATGGGTAAGGTTAAATGGTCAACCAAATGGGATTATATGCAATCTAAATTTATTTATGTAAATTCTATGAAATCATATAGCTATACCAATTTATGTAGTATAGAGAAGGCCTAAACAAGGATACACATACATTCATTCACTAAGAAACAAGAAACATCTAATATACTAAGTAAATAAATGAAAGAGTATAGGGATATAAATACTTACCTTGGGGTGTATCTATCAACATTTCAATCTATTTATTGGTTCAAGTAGAGCTTTACAATAGAATGTTGTAGGTTGAAGACCTCTACTAGTTGGATGAAGATATAGATATCCTCAGTTAGTAACTCCCAATGACTCCTCTAATTGAGCTTCAATGACACCACAAGACAAGACTCCTTAAGATAATGTTTTGTTATAGACCAAATTTTCAACCTAGATAATTCAAAGAGACCACCTCAAATTGGGTATAACATGGAACTATATATGCATATAGATAGCTACTATAAGAGATAGATCTCTAGATTTGAAAGGGCTAGCTCCCTTGATCTATCTTTTAAGCTCACACACTACAGTAGACTAATAACTATTGGGGGTAAAAATTTAATAAGAAAAATAAAATTAACCTACATTAATTGAGTTGATACACCAAATATATCTCCACAAACACACTTTTATATGTGCTAAGAAGGCAGACTACTAAAATTGATATCAACTCAAGGTTCTTCTAGCATAAGTATTTATACATGGAGGCAGATTTAAATGCATATCTAAATGTGGGTGAATAGGAGGTCTGATATTATACACTAATAATCTCTCTTTAAATTCAAACAACACCTCACAAATAGTTACACTTCATGAGACTTTTTAGAAGAAGCATTACTCACATAATGCATATAAGAGCATAATAGAAGTAAGGAGAAGACATTCATCACTTATCATCTAAATACACTAATTGACATAATTATAAAAAAATTATATAGACTTAATCATCTTCAAAACTCTATTCAAATGCAAAAAAAAAATTAAAAACCAGTAGGGCCTCACCATACTAGTTATGGATTCCTTTACAATGACAAAATAGCTTGCATATATAGAGAATAGGAGTGGAGAGATAAGGATTGAAGTTTAAGGGTCACAAGTACAAGTGTCAAGGATTGAAATATAGTTAAAATAAAATAAAATATATTTATATAATAGTTCATGAGGTCCTCTTAGACAAGTGTTCATCTGAAACATGACACCTTCTTGAAGTTGGTGTAGAGATCTTCATTATTTTACTTAAAACTGTATTCTTGATGAGGAGTTCACTATCTATCCAAAACTATTTTAGAATTTATTGACACATATATTCTAATTTTGGAAGTTGGAAATAATATTTTTAAAGCCCTTATACACTCCATAACTGGTAACTTTCTCTTTAACACTTGTTCACTTCCTTGCAACTGCTCATTAGCCTTTTATGCCTTAATGATCCCACTTGTCACTAGGATGACCTATAGATGCTCATGGATATTCATTTTAGGTAAGTTATACACATTTTAATACCTTCTTTTTCCTCTATTTTATCATGTATATCTCAAAATAACTCAACATCACACTTCTCACTTCCAATTTTGACAGTCAACCTCTTTCTCACTATCTTGTTCAAGACTGCCTGGAATGGCCAACTTAAAATAGGGGTTTTCATGCATTAATGAGATGATAAATTAGTATGAGGAGTTACAAAAAAATATCCACACACCTTCCACAATATATTTCACCTACTTATTCCCTTTTGCACCTTCACAACACTTCAATTCTTGTAGAAAACATAGAATTAGGCTTGTCTGTACAAGTGACAATACAAAAATACTAGATTTTAAGGAGAATGAGAGAGATAAAAATAGGTAAAAATAATTTTAAAATTCAATTTACCCCTCTTTTATTCATTTCCATTCATATTTTATTCATCAAGTTCTCATAAGGGTTTTAGGAGGGTTTTCAGTCATTCAGGATCTTAGTGATGATTCATAAAATTTAAGGCATTAACCCTAAAACCAATGACACTAATTTTGATTTAAATACCCCCATAAACTATTCATAAGTTATTTATACACAATGCATGTGGTTTGTACATATATGAGGAAAATAAATTGGCTCTCAAGCTCTTATTAGGCATTTTAGACACCCCTAAGAGGAAATTAGGCCAAAAATGACTAATCTAGGTTATTATCTACAAACCAATAAGTATAATAAACCTTATACTATCCAATTAATTCTCTCACATGGATTTTAAATATCTCATTATGTTATGAGTGAAGTTAGACACCTGATGGTTCATACTCAGTTTTAGGCCTAATAGGCATAGACTATATATTCTAAGTTCATGACCACCTCTAAGAGGTCCTAATGGATGTAGGTTTTTATTAAAAATCATTAACCTTTTATTAAACCCTACATAACATTTAAAAATCATCCTTTTATCTCTATTTCATCCTTTCACCATTCATATATACTAGGTCTGCAGACTACATGAATGTGAACTACCTCTAGTCTGAGACAAAACAAAGGACACTTAACATGTCATTCCAGCCCAAATTATACCACATGGGTATTTATAAATTAATTATGACACTATTTACCAAGTTTCAAATCTTTTTCATAATTCTAGAGGCCTCAACCTCTCAACTTATCAAAAATAGCTTCTAGGCCTATTCTGTGTGCAAGGTTCTAATTAGCTGCGTATGAGGTTTGAAACTAGCTTAATTAAATATTTGATCTATTTCCCATACCTCTTAGAATAATATGTAGTGTGACATCATCATGTTTATTATGATTTATACATGGTCATCCATCCTACACCTCTTCCTACTACCCAAGCTTATACCTTTCATTAGCTTCAGGCTAATCTGTTAGTGTGTCAAACTATAGGTGTGCATATTAGGGAAATTTGAGATTTTTGTAGGTGATTATGTATGATTGAACATTATAATTAACACATTTTTATTCAACCTAATGTCATTGAGTTCATCTCACACTTGAATGTATCCATCTTCCTTGATATCATACAACCATTCCTTATGATCAATGCACTAAGTGTCATTTGCAATGTTGCTCCAAATTCATTTAGTCTCAATGGTATTGTAGTTAACTGAGTATCTTCAGAAGAAACTTGACTAAGATTAAATCTATTTAACCATTAGTATCTTTACCTAAATAATCACATTATTGAATTGGCATGTTAATACTATATCTATTTGCAAGAATAGAACCATAGGGCTTACTCAGACCTTATAAACTTTCACCAACAAATGACATTTTATAGGGTAGGATCCTTTTTTAGAGTAGTTAAGGGAAAAAATTTCATTACAATTTTTCTCAAATTTTTACCTACAATGGTTATTTGAATTTGTATTCCAAACATATCATTCCATCCTACAATCTTCCATCTTTATCAAAAGGCATTCTCATTGCATTTCAAGCCTCATAGCCTCTTAAAGGCACATCATTAGGCCCCTTTACTTTTCATTACCTACATATAGAAACCTTTAGGTCTTTATTAGGTTTGATTTTAAGTAGTGGTCTCATTATTTGGAAAACTTATCCCTCGTCTTGAATGGCCAAAATATGTCATGGGTTGTGAAGGTAATAGATACCTATTGAAGACTATAGAACATGTACTTGACTCTCCCATAAACCATTAGCATCTCCAACCTCTGAGACATACATATTCAATGTACATTCTTCCTAGATGCCAGTGAAGGTATAGATCCACTATGGCCTCAAACCAAGTTTGATTTTAAGATCAAAAGGGACTTAGGAAACACATTGCACTATGAGAATATTAATCTCAAGTTGTTTTAAAAACCTCAACTTTACACCTTCACCTGAAACTTTCAAAATATTATTCTATAGACCATCATTATGTTCACTTCCTATTTCAAGGAGTGATTATGCTCATCCTTTCATGTTTACACATGACAAAGTAGTTTAATTCAAAATGAAGAGTATGAACATGCTCTACAAGTCCACATATAATACTTATTTCACACATACCAATGCAAATAAATGAGAAAACAAAGACATTGAGAATGTTCAGGCAGCCTGGAGGTGCTAACAATCTTATTTATTCTTAATACAATACATACCATCAATCCAAAAACCATGACCATGAAATGGGAGATCATGAGGACTACTAACATCTCGTAAGTGAATTCAATCCAACTCTTCTTCTCATGTCCATACCAATATAAAATCATTGACCTCTTCTGACCTATCCAAGAGAGTGATAGGAGAGAGAAACTAGTTTTGATCAAATTTGGAGCTGTTAAAGCTAACTAAGCCTAGAAATGACTTTTGGTGATGCCCTAACCTTTTCTTAAAGCCTCATACATGCTAGGTGAGTCACATCAGTCTGTAAAACATCTAAAACTACCCCTTTGTAGGTGATATTCTTGTTCTTATGTTAGACCTACAACATTTCAGTTTTAAAATAGATTTTTAACATTCTTAGATAAGAAGTACGTTAGGTTACATCTTGAAACATTTATATTTTGATGGGAAACTGTACATTTCATTCAAATGTCCAAAAGGTAGGATAAGATGACATAAGACCAACTAGACAAATGTGACAAAGATAAAAACTTATTATTTGACCTCATTTAGCATCATGGGACCATTTTCAAACCTAAAATGACCCTATAAAAAGTTTCCATATGTAGGGGGTTGACTTAATTTGACCTAGGGTCAAATTTAGTCAATATTTTGGTGATTTATAGTGTGCAGCATGCTTGTTATGATAAGGACCAATTACCTTCTCCTATCCTTGGGTAATGGAGTCACCCATATACTGTAATTGATAAAAATCCTTTAAACAGACACCAAACACTATAGGAAATGAACACAGAAGACAAGAAACCAAGGCACACACCTATACTCTCTAAGAACTTAGGGAAAACACATAAAAACTTAAGCAAACTATATTATGTACAAACTAACCTGAAGCAAACTTTCTCCTATTAGATCAAAGGGGAAGTTTTTACCATGTCTTGCTCCATGAGATAAAGGAGTACATGAAGAATGTTGCCTTTTGAGATTTGGTTTTGATTTACTCAACTTATTCATGCTTTCCATTCTCTTTGGCATGATCTCAAATGTAATGATGATAGCTACAAACATGTCACCTATGAATGTGAATTCTTATTGCACTTCAACAACCTTATCATGAACTTCCTTAATGTTTGTGTTTGTTTCAATCATGAACATTTCTTGACTTATAGGGTCAACCTCTATCTTGGTACTTTGAATATTTTCATGTTGTCTTCAATAAGTAAAGTATCATCAATAATATCTTCAACTTGAATAGCAAGAAGTATAGGATTTTGAAGGGCCTCAAATTCACCACATACCTCATTAAATCTTTACCATAAATCATCTTTTTCCATGGAAGTAGCAATAGCTCCCTCTTTAATTGCATTTTTAGATTCAACTTCTTAATCATTCTTATGAATATCAACCAGCTTAGCTGATGTGATGTACTTCCCAAGCACCTCCTCTCTCATATCTTGATCATCCTCTTTGTGAATAGTTGCAATATGGTCTAGATTTTCTCATTCTTCACTCATGAAAGTTGACTTGTGCTTTTCTTCACCAAGGGGATCCCCTATGATGAACTCTTCATCATAGACATTTGATTCATCTTCTTTATTATCTACAACTTAAGCTTGCTCTTATTCGCTAATCTCCCATAAGATGGGTTCTCCTTAAATAAGGGATGAGGTGAGAGGGTGGTGAACAAGTTCATTAGTTGAAGAGGGAGTATGAGGTGTGGTGGATGGATCATTAATGGGCATGGGGATGGAAGGAGTATTCTATAAATTTGGGGATTTTCAAATGGGAGATTTTTGAAAGAATTCTTGGAGAGAGAAAGAAGGTTCAACTTTGTTATAAGTTTTTTATTCTCTTCATCAAACACCTCATCTTTCTCATAACCTTTTTGAGGCTCTTCAACAGTTTCAACTTCATCTCCCACCTTCTCAACTAAGGACTTTTTTTAAATTAAAATTCTTCTTGGATAGACTTCCATGAGGAACAAGTTATAGGTTCTTGAGGAGAAGGCAATGGGGATTTAATAAACACAAGGTTATCTTTCTTGACATCAACTTCTTGGTCCTCACTCTCTTCCACTTTATTTCTTGAAGACTTCACTACTTGGTTCCAAGTTAGAGTTTTGAAGCTATTAGTCTCTCTTGGAGGTTGGATTAGCTCTTCTTGAGGATAGTGAATGATTTAATGAGGATAAGGGGCATAAGAAAACTGATATGGAACACAAGATGGTTCTTGAGGAGGGATAGGTATAGTTTGATTAAGACTGCCTCTAAGAAGTTGTCTCTTAAGATATTTGACATTTTTTTCAAGATCCTTAATCACATCTTCTTGATAGCCTTCTTCATAGTCTTATTCATAAGGTTTCTCAACAAAATCATGATCATATACATAATGAATATGTTGATCATAGGGATGACATGGCTCATAGGGTTGATAATAACCTTGATAGGGCTATTGAGGGACATAGTATGGGTCATGACAAGGTTGGTAGGGAGGTGCATAGTAGGAACTCTCTTAAAGATCAAAATAAATTCTTGAAGTATGAGATATTGTGCTTACCTTAGGCATGAAATAGTGAACTAGTCTACAACCAAGATTTAAAAGTTAGAGTTGCTAGATACTACAGGAAGTAGACTATTACATCCTCTTGTTGTCAAAGGCATCATCCACCTTGAACAACTTTCTTAGAATTCATGTCTCACTAGGTGTGCAAGAAATATTATAGCCCAAATTTTCACCCTAGCTAAGTCAAGTATACCTTCTCAAATTTGAGATAAAATAGAATTATCTCTACATATATACAATCTACTATAAGAGATAGATCTCTAAATTTGAAAGGGTGCTCCCTTGATCTATATTTTAAGCTCACACACTATACTAGACTAATAATTATTGGGGGTGAAAATGGAAGAATAAAACTAAAATTAACCTACACTAATGGAGGTGATACACCAAATATATCTCCACAAACACACTTGCATTTTCACTAAGAAGGCAGACTACTAAAACCGATCTCAACTCAAGGTTCTTCTATCATAAGTGTTTCTACATGGAGGTAGATTTCTATGAATATCCAAAAGTGGGTGAATATTAATTCTAATATTAGACACTATTTATCTCTATTCACACTTAAAATAACACATAACAAATATTTACATTTCATGAGACCTATTAGAAGAAGCATTATTCACACAATGCATATAAGAGTAGAATAGAAGTAAGGAAAAGACATTCATCACTTATCATCCAAATACACTACTTAACATAATTAGGCAAAAATTTTAGAGACTTAATCATATTAAAAACTTTATTCAAAGGCAAAACAATATGTCAAAACCAATAGGCCTTCACCATACCAATTGTGGATTCTTTTACAATGCCAAAATGGCTTGAATATATAGAGCATAGGAGAGGAGAGAGAAGGAGTGAATTTGAAGGGTCACAAGGCCAAGTATCAAGGCTTGAAATATAGTTATAATTCAAGAAAAGAGAGTTACATAATAGGTCATGAGGTCCTCTTAGATAAGTTTCCATCTAAAACATGATACCTTATTGAAGTTGGTGTAGAGATCTTCATTGTCTTACTTAAAATTGCCTTCTTGATGAGGAGTTTACTATCTATCCAAAACTATTGTAGTAGTTATTAACACATATACTCTAACTTGGGAATTTTGAAACAATCTTGTGAAATCCTTTATATTCTCCATAACTGATAAATTCCTCTTTGACACTTGTTCACTTCCTTATAGCTGCTCACTAGTCCTCTAAGCCTCAATGCTCACACTTGTCACTAGGATGACCTATAGATGCTCATGGAGATTAGTTGTAGGGATGTTATAAAACTTTTCATACCTTATTTTTCCTCTATTAAATCATGTATATCTTAAAATAACTTAGCATCACACTTATCACTTCTAATTTTGATAGTCACCCTCTTTCTCATTGTCTTGTTCAAGACTACCTGCAATGACCAACTTAACATAGAGGTTTTCATGCATAAATGAGATTTTAATTGGGTATGAGTAGTTATAAAAAATATCCACACACCTTCCACAATATACTTCACCTGCCTATTCCCTTCTACACCTTTACAACACTTCAATTGTTACAAAAAACAAAGAATTAGGCATATATGTACAAGTGATAATATGTAAAACTTAGATGTCAAGGAGACTAAGAGAGTTTCAAATATGTCAAAATCATTTTCCAAGTAAATTTACCCCTCCTAGATTCATTTCTATTCATATTTTATTCATTGGGTTCTCATAAGGGTTTTATGAGGGTTTTAGGTCATTTAGGTTCTTAGTGATGATTCATAAAAGTTAAGGCCTTAACCTTCAAACCAATGCCACTAAATTTGATTTAAAGACACCCCTCAACTGTGCCTAAGTTACTGAGACAACATGCACATGGTCCATATATATATGAGCAAAACAAATTGGCTCTCGAGCTCTTACTAGGCATTTTGGACACCCCCTAAGAGGAAATTAGGCTAAAAATGACCAATATGGGTTATTATATAAAAAAATGAGTAAAATAAACCTTATACTCTCCCATAAATTATCTCACATTTATTTTAAATATCTCATGATGTTATGAGTGAAGTTAGACACATGATGGTTCATACCCAATTCTAAGCTTAATAGGCATAGACTATGTATGAGTTCATGACCACCTCTGAGTGGTCCCAATGGATATAGGTGTTTATTAAAACTCATTCACATTTTATTCAACCCTATATATCATTTAAAAATCATCCTTGTCTCTCCCTTTAATCCTTTCACCATTCATGTCTACTAGGTCTGCAGACTGCATGAATGTGAAGTGCATCTGGTCTAAGATAGAATAAAGGACACTTCCACTATTAATACAACCCAAATGAGACAATATATTTCTTTATCAATACATTATGACACTTTTTACCAAGTTTCAAATATTTTTAATACTTTTGGAGGACTCAAACTCTAAATTTTTCATAACTAGCTTTTAGGCCTAGTCTATGTGTAAGGTTTTGATTAGTTGGGTATGAGGTTTGAAACCAGATTAATCCAATATTTACTCTATTTCCCCTTCCTATAATAATCACATGTATTTTTATATCATATTTTTTAGAATTTTTTATACATGTTCATCCATCCTACACCTTTTCCTACTACCCAAACTTGTACCTTTCATTAGCTTAAGGCTAGTCTATTACTATGTCAAACTATAGGTATCCATATTAGGGAATTATGAGATTCCTTTAGGTGATATTTTATGCTTAAAAAATATACTTCACACCTTTTTATTCCACCTAAGGTCACTAAGGTCATCTCACACTTGAATGTATCCATCTACCTTGAGATCATACAACTATTCTTTACCATCAATTCACTAAGTGTCATTTGTAATGTTGCTCCAAATTCATTTGCCCTCAATGGTACTATATTTCACTGAGTATCTTCAATAGAAACATGACTAAGTTTAAATCCATTTAACCAATAGTCTCTTGACCTAAATAATCACCTTATTTAATTGGCATGTTATTACTATATCTAGGCTACAAGAATAGAGCCATAGGGCTTACTCAGACCTCATTAACTTTCACCAAAAAATGACATTTTATAGGATAGGATCCTTTTTCAGAGAATTTAAGGTAAAAATTCTCATTGAAACTTTTCTCAACTATGTACCTATAGGTATTGCTTGAAGTGGTCTTTTAAACATATCATGCCATCCTACAATCTTCCATGTTTACCAAAAGGCATTCTCATTACATTTTAAGCCTCATAGCCTCTTCAAGGCACATCATCAAGCCCATGTACTTTTGATTGCCTATAGACAAAAAAAATTAGGTCTCTATTAGGTTTGATTATAAGTAGTGGTCTCACTATTTGGAAAACTTATCTCTCTTATTGAATGGATAGAATATGCCATGGGTTGTGAAGGTGATAGAGACCTATTGCAGACTTCAGAGCATGTGCTTGACTCTCCCACAAACCATTGGCATCTCCAACCTCTAATACATACATATTCAATGTGCATTTTGCCTAGATTATAGTGAAGGTATAGATCCACTATGACCCCAAACCAGGTTTTCTTGTAAGATCAACTAGGACTTAGGAAACATATTGCACTATGAGAGTATTCATCTCAATTTTTTTTACAAACCTCAACTTTGCACCTTCACCTGTAACTTTAAAACATTATTTTGTAGACTATTACTATGTTCACTTCCTAGTACAAGGATTGATTCTTCTCATCCTTCCATGTTTACACATTCCAAACTGATTGAATTCAACATGAGGAGGATGAACATGCTCAACAAGTCCATATACAACACTTGGTTCACATAGACTAATGCAAAAAAATGATAAAACTGAGCCATTGGGAATGTCTAGCTACCTTGGAGTTGCTAATAATATTAGTGACTATTCATATAGTACAGACCATCAATACAAAAACCATGACCATGAAATGGGATCTCATGAGGACTACTAACATCCCTCAAGTACATTCAACCCAACTCTTCATCTCCTATACATACCAATATAAAACCGTTGACCTCTTTTAACCTATCCAAGAGAGAGATAGGAGAGAGAAATTGGTTTTGATCAAATTTAGAATTTTTAAAGCCACCTAAGCTTAGAAATGACTTTTGGGGATGACATAACATTTTATTGAAGCTTCCCACATGCTAGGTGAGTCACATCAATCTATACAACATTTGAAATTGCCCCTTTTACAAGTGATCTTCTTGTTCTTACATTGGACCTACAACATTTCAATTTCAAAATAGTTTTGTGACATTCCCTGATAGGAATTATGTTAGGTTACATATTTAAACATTTGTCTTTTGATGTGAAAATGTACGTTTCATTAAAATGTCCAAAAGGTGGCATAAAATGACATAAGACCAACTAGAGAAATGTGACAAAGATAAAAACATATTATTTGACCTCATTTATCATCTTGGGACCATTTTCAAACCTAGAAGGACCCTATGAAACGTTTGCATATGCAAGGGTTGACTTAATTTGACCTAGGGTCAAATTTGGTCAACATTTTAGTAATTTCTAGGGGGTAACATGCCTATTATGCTAAGGACCAGTTGCCTTATCCTATCCTTAGGAAATGGAGTCACCCATATACTATAATTGACACTAAAAATCCTTTGAACAGACACAAAAATCACACCAAAAACAACAATAAATAAACACACAAGACAAAAAACCAAGGCACACACATGTGCTCTCTAAGCACTGAGGGAAAACACACAAAAACTTAAGCAAACTAGACTATGTACAAACTAAGCTAAATCAAACTTTCTCCTCTTAGATTAAAGGGGAATTTTTCACCATATCTTGCTCCATGAGATGAAGGAGCGCATGAAGCATGTTGCCTTTTGAGTTTTGGTTTTTTATGTCCTCAACTTTTTTATGCTTGCCACTCTCTTTGGCATGATCTCAAATTTAATGATGATAGTTGCAAACATGTCACCTATAAAGGTTAATTCTTCTTGTACTTTAATAGCCTTCTCATGAACTTATTTAATGTGTGTGCTTGTTTCAATCATGAACACTTCTTGACTTATAGGGGCAGCCTCTATCTTGGTACTTTGAAGATTGTCATGTTATCCTTAAAGAGGTAAAGCATCCTCATCAATATCTTTAAATTCAATAGTAAGAAGTGTAGGATTTTTAAGGGCCTCAAATTCACCACATATCTCATTGAATGTTTTCCACAAATGATCTTATTCTATGGAAGTAGCAGTAGCTCCATCTTCAATTGCATTTTCAAATTCAACCTCTTGATCATTCTTATGAATATCAACCAACTCAGTTGATGTGATGTCCTTCTCAAGCACATCCTATCTCATATCTTGATCAAACTCTTTGTGAATAGCTACAACATGGTCTATATCTTCTCTTTCTTCACTCAATAAAGTTGACTTGTGATTTTCTTCACCAAGGGGATTCTTTATGATGAATTCTTCATCATAGACACTTAAGTTATCTTCTTGATCAGTTGTAACTTGATCTTGCTCTTCTTCACTAATATTCCATATGATGGGTTCTCATTCAATAAGGGATGAGGTGGGAGGGTGGTGAAAAAGTTCATGGGTTGAAGAGGGAGTATGAGGTGTGGTGGATGGCTCATGAATGGGTATGGGGATGGAAGGAGTATTCTGTAAATTTGGGGATTTAAAAATGGGAGATTCTTGAAATAATTATTTGAGAGAGAGAAGGTTCAAATTTGTTATAAATGTTCCATTATCTTCATCAAACACCTCTCCTTTCTCATAGCTTTCTTGAGGCTCTTCAACATCTACAACTTCATATTCCACCTTCTTAACTAAGGCCTCTTTTTTACATTGAAATTATTCCTGGATAGAATTCTATGAGGAATAAGATATAAGTTCTTGAGGAGAAGGAAATGGGGATTGAAAAAACACAAGGTTTTCTTCCTTAACATCAACTTCTTGGTCCTCACTCTCTTCTTCTTTATTTACCTAAGACTTCACTACATGGTTCCAAGTTGGAGTTTTAAAACTATTAGGCTCTCTTGAAGGTTGGATTGGCTCTTCTTGAGGATAGTGAATGATTTCATGAGGATAAGGGGCACAAGAAAATTTATATGGAACACAAGATGGTTCTTGAGTAGGGATAGGTATAGCTTGAGGAATATTGCCTCCAAGAAGTTATCTCTTAAGAGTTTGAACTTCTTCTTTAAGACCGTTAATCACATCTTCTTGATAGACTTCTTTATAAGCTTCTTCATAAGGCTACTCAACAACATAATGATCATATAAATAAATAATGGGATGATCATAGGGCTTTTATGTCTCATAGGGCTCATAAAAATCTTGATAGGGTTATTGAGGGACATAGTATGGGTTATGAAATGGTTGGTATGGAGATGTATAGTAAGAACTATCTTAGGGATCAAAATAAATGTCTAAAGTATGAGATATTGTGCTTAACTTAGGCATAAAAGAGTACACTAGTTTTCAACCAAGATTCAAATGTTGGAGTCACTAGATACTGTAGGAAGTAGACTATTATAGCCTATTATTGTTAAAACTAGCATCCACCTTAAACAACCTTCTTGGACTTAATGTCCCACTAGGCGTGTCAGAACTATTATATCCCAAATTTTCACCCTAGAGAAGTCAATGAGACCTTCTCAAATTTGGGATAACATGGAACTATCTCTGCATATAGACAAGCTACTACAAGAAATATATCTCTATATTTTAAAGGTCTAGCTCCCTTAATCTATCTTTTAAGCTCACACACTACACTAGACTAATCACTATTGGGGGTGAAAAGGAAGAATAAAACTAAAATTAACCTAAAATAATGGAGGTAATACACCAAATATATCTCCACATACACACTTGAATTTACACTAAGAAGGCATACTACTAAAATTGATCTCAGCTCAAGGTTCTTCTATCATAAGTGTTTCTACATAGAGGCAAATTGCTATGCATATCCAAAGGTGGGTGAATAAGAGGTCTTATATTAGACACTTCTAATCTCTCTTCACACTTAAAACAACACCAAAAAAATAGTTACACTTCATGAGACCTGTTAGAAGAAGCATTACTCACACAATGCATACAAGTGCAGAATAGAAGCAAGGAGAAGACATTCATCACTTGTCATAAAAATACACTACTTGACATACTTAGGCAATAATTTTAGAGACTAATCAGCTTCAAAAATTTATTCAAAGGCAAAATAAGATGTCAAAACTATCAGGTCTTTGCCATACCAATTGTGGATTCTTTTACAATGTCAACAGGTTCTAAGCCACTAACTCTCTCAAATGGTACTTAGGGAAAAATTAAAAGTAAAATTAGAGAAAAATAGTGATTTATGATATGTTTAGAACTATATAAGACCCCTATATATATACTGATCCAATACCCGAAACCAACCCTAAACTCTATGCCAATGGTATAACCCTGATCAATACTATTGGAAAGAATTAATTGGAACATAATGGTATTAGCTAGGCTAATACATTACAAAAGTCATAAAACACACTTTAAAATGTATTGGTCAGGCTGATATAATATAGGAATGGTAAAAGGTACTAAATATATGGTATTGTTCAAATTGATGTTGTAGGATATAAGGGAGCTATAAAATGTAAACAAGGACTAGATGAAAGGGATAGATGGATAGAAACTTTGATGAGATCAAATTGATATTAGTAATTATGTAATAATATTAATATAATAGGAGAATATTTTTCAAATCACCATGATCCATTCCCACCCCATTCTTAGTGCACCTTTTGATTCTTTCACTCAAGGATCTTGATGCATAAAAAAGTTGCTAAAAGATAAAGTGTCAGTAAATGATAAAGTGAAAAATATTATGTGTATAAAATATCCACTCCCACACATTATGACCTCTTAGAAAATCTCAAGGGAGTAATGTTATTAAAATATATTGATATGAAATTAGGTAATATTAAGTACCCATTGAGCCATTTGACATTTAGAATATGATTTTTAAGTCTAAAGAATGTCTATTTGAATGGGTAGCAGTGCCCTTTAGCTTGACCAATTTACCTGCAACATTTATGCAGATGATGTATGATGTATTAAGACCATTATTTGATTCCTTTATGGTTGTTTACTTATATTTCATCCTTATTTTTAGTAAAATATTTAATTATCTCATACAAAAAAATTTAAAAAAATTCTTGACACCCTATGCAATCATAAGCTATAAGCCAACATGGATAAGTGGTATTTTGCTTTGTAATTTGTATATACATTATAGACAAATATGGTGTATATATTGACTAAGAGAATTTATGAATCATCAAAGAATACCTAGACTCTATAAAACTTACAAAAATTAAAAGCTTCTTGAGATTATTTAATTTTCATTGTCAGTTCAAGGTTGGATTCTATCATATTACATGGCCCCTAAACCAAGCAACCAAATGGAGGGTAAAGCCCAAGTTGTTTTTGGAACACATCAGTAAAATGAGATTTTGAGGATTTAAAAGGGTGAATTTTATAACTATTAGTCCTCACCTTATCATATCTACATCAAACATTTGAAGTTAAAGTTGATGCTTCAAAATATGCACTTAGTGAAGTTGGAAACTAGCATAGGCATCCAATTTCATGTTAGAGTGATCACATTAGTCTAGGAATTTATTAGTGACCACTAAGATACTTAAGCATACTTAGGGACTAATGTGTTATGAGCACATTATGTTGACATAATGTTGTCATTCCCACTTTAGGATGCCACCTCATACTCTCTCTCTCTCTTTCCTATATTATGAGTTCCTTTAGAGTGCATTTGTAAGCAAAGAAGCAAGTAGTCAAAGAGAAGGAGAAGAGGAGATATTGTAATAAGCTAGTTGAGCAATATATAGTTTGAATTAGCTTTGTATATGTGGTAATGTCATGCCTATATGATCCTATTTGAGACTGTTGACCACTCCAATATGGTATCAAAGTAGGTTAAATGCAAACATAAAGAGATTAAAAAAATTGAGTAATGGTTGCCATGTCTTGATCTGATACCATATTGAAGTGGTCAACACACTCAACCAGAATCATATAGGCATGCCATTAGCACATATATAAAGCTAATGCAAACTATTTATTATTCATCTTGATTATTACAATATATCCTCTTTTCCTTCTCTCTAACTGGTTTTGCTTTGATTACCTTGATTTCTTGTCTTGTTTGTCTTGCTTATCTTCTTTGATAGTTTAATAGTTTGTTTTAGCATGATATGGATCTATTCTAGTGAATTACAATGTTATATTATTAGTGTTTAATTAGTGTATTTAGTCCACTCACAAAAATTGTATGTCACTCCACCTAGTTAGTAGTATGGGGGATATGGTGCATATCCTACTTCTTTGGTTATCGTGTTCCTTGTTAACCTTTGACACACTACATCTTCTATAAGTAGATCAAATTAATTCATGTTTCTTTGATTTTCATATTCCTTACTAACCTTTGGCGCACTATAGTAGATCTAATTCATTTGTTTTTCTTTAGTTATTGTGTTCCTTGCTAACCCTTGGTGTGCCACATCTTCTAGTAGTAGATCGAATTTAGTTAGTAAACCTTTTTTGCACTATCGATACCTCTGATAGTTTATTTTCATAAGATCTATTCTAGTGAATTCTAGTGTCAGTTGATTTTTTTTGATTGAGTAGTGGATCCAGACTGCTCTTGCATATTTGAGTTCCATTGAGACTTTTGAGTCCACATAGTGCATTGATTTTTATTTCCTTCATTATATCTGGTGCACCTACTTTAACATTATGTTGAATCTTTGAGTTATGGTTCTTGGGATGTCTTGAAACATAATTTCTCTCTCAACTTTCATTGAGTTTTATTTATTAGTGTTTTTTACTGAGTGAGTTACATACAAAATATCAGTTTCTATTTGACTTAGCAGTTATAATGACTCAACATCCATGTATTCTTGTAAGATGAATTGGTTACCATAGGGACA
Source organism: Torreya grandis (assembly GCA_037957365.1). Taxonomy (NCBI): domain Eukaryota; kingdom Viridiplantae; phylum Streptophyta; class Pinopsida; order Cupressales; family Taxaceae; genus Torreya; species Torreya grandis. The sequence continues at coordinate 1,197,234 of JARHVA010000974.1, read as the reverse complement.
CTTAATATTTCACTTTGAATTTGTATATGGGTACCTCATCAGGTCTAATAGTTGGAACCCATTTGTATTATGTAGTTTATCTCCCTAACCTTTATTTAAGGGAGGGTGTTGGAGTGTTCACATTAGTCTAGGACTTTATTAGTGACCAATAAGCTAGTTAAGCTTTCTTAGGTACTAATGTGGTATGTGTACCTTAGGAGTTTGAAGAGGAAACAATATATACATTAGTCTCTTCTTAGTCAAAATAAGAAAACATCAAGAACAACAATTCACTAAGACTAAACCCTCTTGCTTAAAAACTAGGGGGAACATAAAACAATAAGCAACAGCAAAAAATAGAGATGAAAAAAATACAAATTTATTACCTCCCTTGTCACATATGATGCTTAATTATTCGCATAAGAATGTTCATGCTCAGCCTATGAATATTTTAGTATTTTATCTATGCTCTTCCATGGTAATGGCATCTCTTCAATAGTCATTTGTGACTTGGTGTGAATTTTGGCATAATTTGGCACAATAACACTACTCTTCAAGGGATTCAAGAAGGTATTATAGTAGAATAACCTTACACATAAAACTTTGTTTATCAATGGTGTGGGAAATTGTATTTATAGCTCAAATAAATAACTCTAACCATGGGTAGGTTAGGTTAAATTCTAACTTGGGTTAAGTCCAAATTAACCTAGGTTGAGTTATTCTAACTTTTGGAGGGTTTAAGGCACTCATGAAATCTTGACACCTTAATTTCTGATATTTGTGAGGTATGACAACTCACTCTAGATATTTTTGAGGTGTGATTCATATTTTTGAATATTTATGAAATAATAAATCACTTTATTAGCTCATTTGACTCTTTGACTTCATTTTTGGCAAAAAAATCCTTTTTAGTAAATGAAATTCACTAATTTGATTTGGAAGTTTTACTTAGGCAAGTTAATTAGGATTTGAAATATAATTAGTTTTGCTTAGTGATTTTTATCTTTTGGAAATTGATTTAAATGTCATGAATTAATAGATTAGTATGCCAAAAGTGTCAAATCACTAAGTCATAATTTGACTAGAGTTAGAATTGAGCTAGGTTAGTGACACATATAGCATAATACAACAAATAAGTTAGTCTCATCACATTTTTGGGTAATTAAATCCCTTACATCAATGAATTTGAGTAATTTAAGTGATTTATAGGCTTAAAATATGTTGTTTGATAGAAATTGAATTGAATGTCAATTTAGGCATGAAAGTGGCCAAAAGTAAGTGTTTATAGTTTGCCCCTATTTGAGAAGGCATTGTGAGACATAGGCATAATAACATATTTTCAAAGAATGAAAAAGTCATTAATTTGAATGGTTCATGCCCTAAAGAATGATTGAAAAGCCCTTGATGTCCCTTTGAGGGAGTGAATGACAAAAATGGAATTATTGAACATCCCTCAAAATGAATAAAATGACATGATATAGATGGAATTAGGGTGGGATTACTGAATTAACCAAAGATGATTATAGATAGTAATGGCTATAGAGTTACTGATTTACCCAGAGGTGATTATAATTAGTAACAAAGGGTGTGACACTGGTTTGCCCAAAGGTGGTTATAAATAATGGCACAGATGGATGCCCTAGTAAGGTAGTGGGATGGATACTAATTTGCCCAGAGGTGGTTATAATCAGTAACCAAATGGAAAACACTAATTTTCTCAAAGGTGATTATAATCAAGAATAGAAAGTAGAAAACATTGATTTACCTAAAGATAGTTATAATCAAGAATAGAAAAGAAAACACTGATGCTCCCAAAGGTAGTTATAATCATGAATAGAATGGGAAACACTAATTTAGACAAAGGTAATTATAATAAGGAATGGAAAGGATAAACATTGATTTTCTCAAAGGTGATTATAATTAGGAACACATACATCAGAAAAGGATAACAACACATTTCTAACCTAAATGTGAGTTTGAATATGCATGCTCGAACAAACATGGGATATAGGTTGATAAATCATGTTATGAAATAGGTCTCAAGAAGAGGCCCAAAAGGATTATTAAGGTTAGGATATGTTATTTTGAGATTAGCATCTGAATCTGTTGTATGACTCATATGTATGCTTATTTAGAGATGATCACCTGTATAAACACATAATAAATCATTTGTCTCACTTGTTTATTATTCATTGATTGAGGTGTGTGTTTGGGGAGTTGGATGGAATTTGAGGCTATTGAATATATTTTTTCAATGATAGAAGACTTATGAGCACATTTTTCCTTTAGCTTGTGATATTATGCATGATAGTTATGGATAATTAAAATGACAATTCATATCTTGAGCATAGAAAACTCAATTTAAATATAAATATAAATAATCTAGGAATAAGATATGGATAATAAAATCCCAAGTGTAAATATAAAAATAAATAAAGTGTAAGATTAAATTAAAAAAATTCACAACCGAAGTACATGATATAGATAATCAAGACTTAAGTGTAAATAAATGTAAGAATATTATGGAAATCAAGAAGCACATAATAAACAAACAACAAAAATATTAAAAAAAAGTGAGATATAAACAAATAAAAACACAACAAAACATCGATAAATAAAAAAACACACACACACAAATGAAGTGAATAAAATAATCAAAAACAACTAAATAATTCAAAGCAAAAAAAAATGCAGTAAATAAACTAATCTAAACACATAAAGACAAACAAAAATATATAAACAATGGTTAATCATAATGTTAGTGCAAATAGAAAACAGATTATTTGTGAATGTGTAATAAAGGTGTTACTCTTCGAAACAAGGTGACCCTTAAGCTAGGTAGTAACAACATTGATAAAATAATAAAAGAACAATTGTCACTAAGTTTCCCCTAGGTTATAGGGAAATAATGATGGAAACAAGACAATAAAAAAGTTGGGGGGCATAGAAGAAAAATAAGGGGTAGCCAAGCTGACTCTAGATTCACTAAGAAAGTGGATGTTACCTACATAGTTCCATGGACACAAGATCCAATGTGAACTTCAAGACAAATGTAGTTCACCCAGGATATGGGATAGAATAAAATGGATGATAAGAAAACATGATTAACATGTATAAAAAAATAGGAATGATCTCATAAAATGATGACTGCATGAGAAAAGGGGTTATGGAATTCCATAATTATGAAACCATTAACACAAACAAAATGTGCAAGTATGAGATTATGGTTTAGGTTGAAACCACACTAAAATTCAAAAGATGAGGATCCACTAATGAACTAAAATGGTAATTCATAGTGTCTATTACATCTAAGGCTTAGAATGAAAAGGTGATCGTAAAATGGTGAGAGCATTATAATAAATAATACTTATAAAATGGTGAGAGCATAATATGAATCCAAGTGGTCATTAGTGTATCAAAGTTGAATACATAATATTCATAACATGAACTCATAAAATGGTGAGAACGTATGACTTAAAGCCAATAGCAATGGAGAAACTAAATGACAAGTGGTAACTCATGAAGTACTTAGGGGTCCCAGGATCCTTAAGGCAAATAAGTGGTCAAAAAATAAAGGAAGGTGTAATCGAGCTAATCCAAAATACCCCATGTATCTAGGTACTACCTACATAGTATGTGCTAACCTCAAGTCGATGTATTTCTCGCAAAAATGAGAGGAAAAATCCAAGGTGGTCTATAAATAAATTGAATAGAATATGATGGCCCATACTATAAAATTTTGATGACTTTATATCTCATGTGCAAATTCTAAGATAATATTTATGATTTTGTGATTTTTAGGATTTTCTAGATCTTTTACAAATGTTTAGGGGTTTTGAAACTATTACAAATGTTTTTGGAATTTTCTAGGCATCTCAACTCAATTAAGAATTATGAGATAAAGAATAATCTAACTCATAAAATAGAGAGTGTGTGGCTTATGTTACTCATAAATGATGAGAGTGTGGCTTGGGTTAGTCATTAAATGACAAAAACATGGAAAGGGGTGACTGAGCTGAGCTCAACATGAATCAAGTATTACCTATATAGTCCTATAGGACCTCAAGTCACTATAGTTTCACCTATATAAAAGACATCCAATCAAGTACCAAAAATCTTAGGTAAAAGTAAAATGGCAAGGAAAATGATAATAGTAATGTCAAGGTGATGCGATAATGCATGGTAAAAGTGTTGTCCCTAATTTTTGCATAGGCAGTTATAATTAGGAAAAAATGACAAAGGGTCAATGGTACTAATTTTCCTATAGGTAGTTGTGATTAGTAGCACAATGTGGGACACTAATTTTCCCAAAGGCTATTATAATTAGTAGCACTATTCAAACATAACAACAAATAAAGGATGCAATTTTCAAGACCACTATCACACTATTTTCATATACTACCATTTGAACATGTAATTCTGAAACAACTGCTAGAACCAAATCTATCATTAACCACTAAACATGTCTAAAGTACAAATGATTCAAAACTAAGGACAAATGTGATAGGTGAGGCTAAGTAAAAATAATTCGCTGGTGAAGGGTTAAGGTTATGGTAGAATGGTAAAAGGTATAGTACAAAGAATATGTATAATGTGGTATAACTTAGATGATCCTTATAGACAATAATATAAATCCCTCAAGCATAGAAATGTTTGAGGTGCATTATGTTCATAGTTTCATCAAGTCCATCTCCCTCTAGTGTAGTGGGCCTATATGCTCTAGAACCATAGTTGGAAATGACTATGTAGGACCATAATTAGTTGGTTGGAATGTTCCCTTTTTCTTGGTTTCAACATTGACATTCTTTTGATTTTATTTTAGCACCAGGTCACTAATCTCAAATTATCAATGCTTAACACACCTTTTATATTATCCTTTGAGTCTATTTTAATAAGCCTAAAAATTATTCAAGGCAACCAAACATTTACCATTAAGTGGATCTAGCTCCTGTAAATGAGCCACCTTTTATTCTTTATCATTGTGCAATAATAGAATTAGAAGAGAAGATAACTCGACCTCAATAGGAAGAATGACTTTAGTTTCATAAATAATTAAATAGGGTGTATCTCCTATTAGAGTAAAAAATGTGATACAGTATGCCTAGACGTCATTAAAAAATAATAAATGCTAATTACAACTAGTGTCATTGACAATCTTCTTTAGAATATTAATAATGGTTTTATTAGAAGCCTCAGTTTGGCCATTGCTTTTTGGATAGTAAGCGATAGATAAATGTTGCTTGATGTGGTATTGAGAACAAAGTGCTTTCACATATTTATTCTTGAAAGATATATCATTATCATATATAATGTCAGAGGGGATACCATAGTGGCAAATGAGATGGATGAATATGAACTTGGTTATCTACTTATCAGTGACATAAGTGATGTGAGTGGCTTCTAATAACTTAGTGAAGTATTTGTTAGCAGTTAGGATGTGTTTATGGCCATCTAAAGAGGTTGGATTGATCTTCCTATCAAGGTTGAGATCCCATATTGAGAATGGCCATGGTGTTTTCAATAGTTTCAGTGTCTTAGCTAGATCAAAAATCAAATTGGCATGTTTCTAACACTTGACACACCTCTTTACATATGCAATTGCATCTACTTCCATTGTTGTCTAGTAATAACTAGTATGCATTAACTTTTTGGCTAAGATTGCCCCACTGGTATGGGCTCCACACACTCCTTTTTGGACTTCCTTCAACATTAGTCCAAATACATAGTTCCATCATAGCTTCTACGATACAAGATTGGTCTAATTAGGGTATAGCAAGTGGATTTTTGGGTGAAGGATTTTTTTTTTAATGTGATAAATTAGGAGGCATGGTTTGGTGTTGAAGATAGGCATATATGTCTGAGTACTAGTGCGATGTGGGACCATCAATATCGAAAACCATCTCGATGGTTGATTATTATGTTCTAGTACTAAGATATGTTTAACAATAAATTGATAATCCCTTGCTCTATCATTGATCTAGATCATGGAGCCAATAGTGGCTATAGCATCCATTATTTTGTTATAGCTTGAGGTATTCTTTCAAATTAGATGTTAAAAATTTATTGCTTGAGAGTATTAACCATACCTTTATAGGGTACCAACTTTTGATACTTTGTTTGGTATTGATTAATGGTTTGATTGATGAATATTTGAGAATCACCATACATTAGTAAATGTTGAAAGTTCTAAAGTACCATTTGACAAAGCCCTATATAGATCACTTCGATACTCAGCCATGTCATTGGTACAAGGAAATCCAATATGAAAGGACTTGGGAATAAGATCCCCTTGTGGCATTACAAACAATATTTTGTCCCATAATCCATGAATCTTGAATGATCCATCAAAGTAAATATTATACTATTTGGCCTCAGCGGGTGCATTTGCTTCTTCAATGGTCACGATGGCCTCATTTGGAAATCTAAATGTGAGAGATTGAATATCTTGAAGAGGAGCTCCAGTAATATGATCTACAAGTACTTGCCCCTTAATGAATTTTTGTTTAGCATATTCAATTTTGAACTTACTTAATAGCATGATTCATTTTGCCATATAGACTTGTAGAGCTGATTTAGAAAATAGATATTTGAGTCGATCTACTTTGGCGATAACAATGGTCTTCTTGTTTAGCATAAAATGATGTATTTTTTGGGATATGAACACCATTTCTAAATAATACTTTGTAATTGGTGTATAATTATGTTCATATGCAACCAATATTTGGCTCCGATAATGTACAACATGCTCTTTTCCGTGTTCATTATGATGTGCCAAAAATGCCCCCAAGGCATTTTTAGTTGCTGATAGGTAAAGAAGTAATGGCTTATTCAGCATTTACGAAAACAAAATAGGTGGGTTGGCAAGATATTCTTTAATCTAATCAAATTTTTGTTGACACTATTCATTCCATGAGAATGTAACACCTTTCTTTAGCAAATTCATAAATGGATGGAATTTATCAGCTAATTCTGAGATGAAGCATATAATAGATTGAATCTTTCCCTTCAAACTATGGAACTACTACAAGGTAGATGGTGGTGGCATTTCTGTAATTATGTAAAATTTGGATGGGTCATCTTTGATGCCCATGTGAGAAATAATGAAACCTAAAAATTTGCTAAAATTGATTCCAAATACACATTTATTCAAATTAAATGTGGCATTATACTCATGAAGTCTCGCAAATATTCTTCATGGCATAATTGGGTGATAGGCATGGGTCTTTGATTTACCCAAAATATCATCGATATAGTCCTCAACAATGTCATGCATCATGTCATTAAAAATCACTATCATAGCTCTTTGGTAAGTGGATCTAGCATTTAAGTCCAAATGGCATCCCCTGATAACAAAATGTTCCCCAGGGATTTGAATGTTGTCTTATGTTTGTCTTCTAGTGTTATATTGATCTAATTGTAACCTAAAAATTCATCCATTAGAGAGAGCATTTCATAACCAGTCATTGAGTCAACTGTCATGTCAATATTAGGCAGAGGAAAGTTATTTTTTAGGAAAGCTTTGTTGACATCTCCAAAATTAGTACAAATTTAAATACCTTCTAGATTTTTACTTACTATCACAATGTTTGAAATCCACTCTAAATAATCAATTATCCTGATGCATTTTGCATTTAAAATTTTTTCTAACTCTTTCTTTACTAACATAGCAATATGAGGATGCAACTTATGCTTAATAGGATTAGCATCAAGATGTATAATGAGATAGTGCACAACCAAGGCATGGTCCAAACCTAGCATGGTCGAATAGGCCCATGCAAATATGTCAACAAATTCCCTCAAAAGGGTTGTAAAGGCTTGATGTTCCTCCTTAGTGAGGGATGTTCCTAGTTTAATCCACTTTGGGTCCTATGGAGTCCTAATATTCACCTCTAAAGTGTCCTCCACTAGAAGTGTAGAACCATCATCTATAATAGTTGGAAAGGAATCGAACTAATTGGAAATGGAAAATCCTTTGAGATGAATTGGATCCTCTAATTATCCTAATCAAGATGAATCATAATCTCCTAATGGTGGTATTAGCCATGATACAAATACCTCTTGAATAATCTGTAAAAAACTTAGCACTCCTTGGTGCTTATATCTGATCCATAATTAGGTTGTGGGCTAGAGGTCTCATGTGATTCATAAGAAGAGGTATGAACATCCTTGTCTAATGGTACTAAAAACTAGTTTTCACTAAGAGACTTACCTTTGTCTTTACTTTTTCCCTAGTTAAAAAGTGCCCCAAAGAGGTTTTCACTTTCAAACCTCAATGTTTGATTTTGTTTGTATTTTTGGCTAGGGGAGTTCACCTAATCTCCAAAGTAGGTAATAGGATCCAATCTAATAGAAAATCCCTACTTATGGTCTCCAAGGGGTTTGTGACTCTTTAATCCTAGAAAGTCATAGATTGACTCATCATTTTTGAACTCATCTAATGGCATTATTAACTCTTGTTGGTCCTATTATATCGATTGGGGATCGTAAAGGGTTAAATTTGAAGGTTGATAAACAATAATAACAGTGTATATGGCACGGGGGTTAAATAAATTTGTAGTGACAAGGTTATTATATATGTTTTAATTAGACCCTATGTCACTATCAGCATCATCATCACTAGTCATTGGTGTTAGAATGCAAATTAGGTATGTGGGGTCACCTTTAGGTAGTTTAAATCTAATACCATGAGTTATTTTATATTTAGTCATTAAAATTGGTTCAATAGTTACTTTTTGATGTAACCCTAGGCCTCTGTCTTCATAATCTAAGTGATCCATAATTTGGTTTAGAATAGGATACTTCATGCTTTGGTAACAATCAGCCAACTCATTAATATAGAGCCATGAATCATCTTCTACTAAGGGGTCTTAGTTTAGGCTAGAGGCTGGTTTGAAGATAATGGACTTGTTAAATTGATATTTTCCTTTGGTGTCCCATGCTATATGAGTAGATTTAGTTGTAAGTCTCCCATAAGCTTTAGGATTTGTAGGTAATATGGTAATATGGAATGCATTATGGGTAACATATTCTCCAATACCTTTGTAAGCGACATAGAAATGGTTGGAAATTTATATTAGATGCATGGTTGAGGTGGAGGCTAAGCTATTTAGGTCAATGTAATTGGATTCTATGCTTGATTCAATGGCTTTTCCTTTGTTATATTTGTCACTCTCTAACTTGGGAATGGGACTCATGCCAAACTGGTAGTTATAGATTTTAAACTCAGCCTCAAGGCATTTACAATACTGATATGGTTGAATATTAGTAGGTATAGTCACTTCCATTTTTGAATGTGGAAACTTTATACACTGATGAAATGTATAAGGCATAGCCCTGACTCATAGATCCAGGGTTGACCTAATAATAGATTTTAAGATAGTTCAAGTATAAAACATGGCACAAAGTTTTATGGGTCAATGGCCTGATGACTACTAGCAAGATAATGGTACGTATAAATTCCCATTCTTTATTATCATATGCCTTTATAATGATGGTATCTAGCTGTGCAAGTCAACTATTGTATATCCAATATGTTTAACCAACTTTAGAGACACAATGTTGAAACCTGAACCATTATCTACAAGGACATGTTCAACTCTATGGTTTGTTATACCAACTTCAATGTACAATGGGTTATTATGTAGAGGGCCCAGGCAAGACATATCACTTTGGTCAAAGGTGAGACATTGGCTAGGGGCTAAGTGTCTTAACTATTGTCTCCAAATTATGTACCTTAGAAGAGGTTGTTCAAGCCTCTTCAATATTAAGCCAACATGGGAATACTTCTAGGTGTGTGGGGCATCTATAGTGGAAGTAAACCTATAGAATTGAAAGGGTTATCTCCCTAGATATGATTTGATGTGCTTATGATACTAAAATTACCTATTATAGGTGAAAAGGGAGAGAAAGATACATAAATCAAACCTAAACTAGGAGGTGATACGCCAAGAGTTGCTTCCATTCATGCACTTGGAATTTACATAATGAACTAAGACAACCAAACTAACCTCAACACCATTAATGGAGCTCCCTAGCATTAGTGTTTCTCATGAAGGCAAATAATAGCTCAAAAAATGAAGGCAAGTGAAGGGAAGGTCAGATATGACACAACAAAACTCATAGACACTTCAAGAGTCTATTTTTGTAGCATACACTTCATGAAACCTATTAGGAGAGAAGTCATTTGAAACAACACATTCAAGGATTGAATGAAAACAAGATGAATGCAATCTATGTTTGACATTCAAGATGGATCACTTCAACACATAGTGAAAATGGACTTAATATATAACCATCTTACTTTTCATTAGCTTAAGTGCAAATCAAGGTATAATTTTGGTAGTGATTCACCATATTAAGAGTTGGAATCCATTTCAATAGCCAAAATGGCTCATACTTATAGAATTTAGAATAAGAGAGAGAAGAGAGAGGTTGAAGAGGCACAAGGACAATTGTCAAAGTTGAAAATTAGTTACAAGGCATGTGGATGGATTGAAAATGAGTCATGAAACTGAATTACACTTGATCACATCCCAAATTAGCCTCCTCTTCCAATTGTGGCATAGCAAATCTTCTCCATCATTCTCTCTTGTGCACTACCTTCATCATAGGATTTTCTTGAGCATTCCAAGGTATTTTATGGACAAATGTCTCATGTGTGAGGATAATATGGACTTAAAAAGATGATTCCACCTGCATTTGAAGTTTTCCAAATCATTTGTATTCTCTTGCACAAGAAAAATCATCATTTGTCACTGTGATCACTCCTTTTTAGACATTTTTTGACACTTGGACTTAGAATATCCTTATTATCTCTAATTGATACATACCATGGGTCTTAGGACACATTTTAGGACACCTCATATGCTCATATCCATCCAAAACACCTTAAAAGACCTCCAAATTTGAGTTACCACTATTTCCACTATGTGGTCATTCTTCTCATTCTGGAATAGATGAAGTAAGAAGCTTAGGAAGGAAACTTGTGGGAATTACCAAGATATAAAAATGGAATTAGGAGTTATTTTAAGTCCCAATTTACCTCCCAAAGTGATTGACATCTCATGGTCATCTTCAAGACCTACAAAACACAAAAAACTATCCAAAAATCTTATTTTTTACATCACCTGTATTGATTACATATAATAAAATTCCATGGATTTGAACCCCATGGAATTTTAAAAAACTTATCTTTTATGCTCATGGTCAAATTCATTCATTTGGATGTACTTTTATGCTCATTTTCACCATCGAGTCCTAAAATAGGGTTTATACTAATGGACTCTGTAGTTTTGTTGTAGGAGTCTGTAGTTAGACTGATAGAGTCCATAGCTTTTATTATGTCTTAAAAATCTCTAAAATATCCCTAAAATCATGAAATAGTCAAGTGGAAGTCATGGATAAGGTCAAAAATGCACATGACCCTCAATTTGGCTTCTAGGCTTAAGTATTTCCTTCATGCATGACTGTAACCCTTCCTGGTTAGAGCATCTTGTTTGCTTTCAAAGCTTCTAGAAAGGTGTTTTATCCTATGTTAGGTGTCTTCCATCTTCTCCAATCATCACTTGGGCTTGATTGACCTCTAGTCCATCCATCTCACCACTTTTCCTTCAAATTATCTCCTCACGCAAGGTAAAACTACCACTACTCTGAGACAAAATAGAGAAGGTCTGATCCATTAGTTTATCAAATATGATTATTATAAAGTGTTTAATATGTATTTTTTATAATTTTTATCTCTCAATTATAAGGATAGACCCTCCAACCCTTCAAATTTTCTACGTAGACTTTTGAGTAGGCAGCCTGTGAAGGTGGGTAGGGGATGAAACTATGTTTGGAGGTCTTAGGGATTGATGTGAACTTTTTCATGTCATGTAAAAACCATACATGCCTCCCATTATGTTTTTAAACCATGTTATATTCATTTTCCCCTCAAACACCTTCTTTATTCTCTTAGAAGCATATATTAGGTCCTTGACTGCCCAGGAGAGGAATCATTGTTTTAGCCTAGCTCTAGGTGCCTTCTTAGAAAGAATTAGGCCTTATGATGGTGAAAATAAGTAACTTAAATTTAGTTATGGTATCATAAAAATATCCAATTCACCCTAGACCTCCAATTTTGTTGCTACTATCCCAATTGAGATATATATTTACTAAGGCCTATTGTAGATGAGTGTTCATAGGCCTATACGGACAAGGGAGGACTATTTTGGGGTCAAAACATCAAACCTTACAATTTATTCATCATTTTTAATCATGATAATATTTTTTAATCATTTTTAATGGTTCCAACTTGGTATCATGGTCTATGATTGTCAAAATTGAAGTACAAGTCACTTTTTCAACACTGTCTTGTAGATATCACTTCCCATTTTTAGTGGGTTTTTGGCAAATTTGAGACCTTAAAACTCTCATATCCACTTACATTTTGGCCCTCAAAAATGGAATAGGAACTTCATGTGTTTATGGATATAAGGTGAACCAATTTTTATACCTTATAACTTCATGAAACCCCTTCAAAAATACTTCATAAAACTGTCTGGTGTACTATTTTGGCCAATTTGGGAACACATCCCTAATTTTCTCAACTTTGAAAATGAGTATTTTTTATTATTATAATGACTCAAAATCACTTAAACATGCTTATAATTTCAAATTAAACTTGTCTAAATCATGAGATAACCTTGAACACTAAAAAAACACACTTTTCCATAACCCCAGAAGTACATGTCATACACAAGTTGTAAGTGGTGTTTTAGTACAATTTGGTGCTCTCTTACTTGGATGAGAGTTGAATAAGTTTTTTGAGGATTCCATCATGTATATTTATATTTTAACACACCAAATAATGCTCAATAAATCCATAAACCACTTCCTCTTCTCATATAGCCTGTAAATTGGCTTTCAAGCAAGAAACTGGCTTTCTCTTGATATGACAATCTAAAGATGCTATGACTGATGCCTCCACCATGAAGAGGTTATAATCTAAGATCAAAACCACATAGCTCCATCCATTTCTAAGTTCAAGTAATTTTGACAAATCTAGACCCTACTTGGTTATATAGGCAGCTTTGAGGACTGAACCTTCTTAATGATGGTTCATAAAGGAGGAGGCATCAATATACAAAAAAAAAATAGTAAATAGAAGATAACTTAGTATACTATAATTACCTAGAGCCATTTCTCCCAATAGTTCTGGCATGCCTAGTGGGACGAGGTCCAAATAGTGGGAATATTATTGGTGTGTCTTCTCTCTTATCAGCGTTTGGAAGCATCCAAACAAACACCAATGGTGACTCCAAATGAATTTATGGTTGTAAGTAGCCCAAGCATCTATTTCTAAAGATTTTGATAAATTATTTTCATTTCATGTCACTTATGAAGTTGATATGGATTGCCATGAGGATAATCCTTACCATACACCTCCCTATCAACCTTTTTATGACCCTTTCTGTCCTTCTCAATAGTCCTATCAAGAATACCATTCCCCCTATGAGTCATGGTAGTCTTATGGTAAACCTATTCCCTTTCCAAATGAGTATGTTGTTTTTGACCAGCCATATGACCCATATTCACCTCAGCCTTGTCATGAGGAGTCAAGCAATACCGTTAGTCGGGAGGCAAAATATGAATCTTTAAAAACCTTGCTTGAAGAAATTAAATAGCCCAATCACTTTGTCTAAGCCTAATACACCTCTCATTTTCAAAATGTGTGGGAAATTATGCCAAAGTTTCTAGAATTGGAAAAGCATATGAGTGTGCTAGATAAGTGTTGTGATAAAACTCTTGATGGTCTTATGGATTGGTTAAGAGTTTCAGTTGGATTATTAATGGACATGTGGGGGTATGTTGAGGAAGAGAATAAATATGTCATTAGTGAAATATTATCCATGGAAAGAAAGGCTTTTCAATGGTGTATTGATAGGTTAGAGATATTGGAAACTCAAGAGGCTATGGAACAAGTTGTAGCTATAAAAGAATCTCCAAAAGGCTATGAAGAGCCTCAAAAAGATGACAAGGATGATGAAAGCTTGTATGAAGAAGATCTCCATCCTATTTCTCATCCTATCTTACCTCTCCCTCAAGATCCCATTCAAGAAGTTTCACCCATATCCATGCCCATCCATGAACATCACACTCCATCCCCAACCCATAGACCTATATATCTCTCTTCCACCATTCCTCTCCTTGAAGAAGAACCTATTCAATCCTCAAAAGAGCGTACTAGTTCCAAGATTCTAAATTGGGACCAAACTATGAAGTCTTGGGGAAATAAATAGGTTAAAGGATAATTCCAAGAAGATGATGAAAATCATGAGGTGGTTGTGGAATAAAGTGATGTGCCCTCAGCCTAACAAAGCCTTGTTGTTATCCAACAGTCATTTTAAGAGCTTTCTCTTTCTTCCATATCCATTCATGAGCCTCTCATTACACCTTACATTGTATCTTCAGCTCATTCATCCATTTTCCACCCTCCCACCCCATCTCTTTTTGAAGAAGAAACTCTTTAAATGGAAGCATCAAAGGAGTAACAAATTTAGTTTGCAATAGAGCAACAGGATGACACAAGTAATGATGAAGAAGAATTTATCATCGAAACTCCACTTGGGGATATCAAGCATAACTCACCCTTATTTAACCAAGAGAAATAAGACTCAAATTAAGTTATATCTACTCATAATAAGGATGGGGATAGACTTGGAGTGGAACATATGACCAAAGATCAAGATGAGGTGTTTGAAGAAGAAGTTCATGAGGAAGAGGTGATCCGTGATGTGAGAGATGACAAATAAGAATGGTTATAGCAGATTGAGTTTCTAAAAGAGATTGAATAACTTTGAAAGGTTGAAGGCAAAGTATATTATAAGATAGAGCAAGAAGTATCCATGAGAAATGATGATCAAGATTGGGAAGATTACACTAAGCTCCTTGATGAGATTGAAGAACTTGTAGCTGACAAACCACTTGTCCAATCTCAAGACATCATGGGGAGTCAATAAACATTATTTTATGAAGCATCATTAGATAATATAGCAACTAAAGAGTCTTATGAAGAAGTTGAGGTAGTTGAAGTTAAATAATAATTCATCTTTATAGGTGATTTGTTTGAAGTTGTCTCAACTACATTGAAATCTATGCCAATAAGATTGGCCAACACAATGAGAAATATGAAGGCTTCCATGCCAATGTTAAAATGGAAACATGTCTCATGTATCCCTTAATTATATGAGGCAATAATAGTTTCATAATTTCCCTTTGATCCAAGAGGAAGATATTCTTTTAGGATAGTGTGTGTTTAGTTTGGTTTTGATTCAGTTTGTTGTTGTGTTCCCTAAATGCTCTTGAAGCACAAGTTGTTTGTTTGCTTTATTATTGTGTGTGTGTATTTATTTATGTTTGTGTGGGTCAACCATCTTGTTTTCCTTGATTCAAAGGTTTTTTCAAGTCAATTTGAGTGTCCATGTGCATGAATATATGCCTAATGGAGGTGTAAGGTAACTGGTCCTAGGCATAACAAGCATGCCACCCCTATGAATCACCAAGAATGTTGACCATTTTTACCCCCCAGTCAAAATGATTCAACCCCATAGGTAAAAAACTTTGTCATGAGGTGTTTCATAATCCATTTAATGCCAATAAATGTTAGATTAGCCTTGGTCACTCTTTGCATTAGTGTTCCATGTCACTTTGGGTCTTTTCAAGGATCAAAAATGGGCATTTAATGTTTTGTACATGTTTCTTGGGAATTTTTCAAGTCTAAAATGGTGATGTCACATTCCATGTGTACTAATGGGTTTTAAATAAATATTTTTAACTGACCAATTCTATACGTTTAGGTTAAAATCAAGAAAACACTTTAAAAAGGGAGTTTTAGCCACTTGTACGAACTTGTACAGATTTTTGTAGGTGAAGGCACTTTAGGGATGTCTCTTGATCTTCCCCATACTAACTTCCATGATCGTATTTCTTTGGTAGATTTATAAACTACAAATTACACCTTTACTTCTCCATTGCTCTTTAGAAGGGTCAAAACTAGTCAAAGACTTTCACCCACCACCAGTCGTACAAGCTGAGTTGGGAGAAATGGCTCTTGAGAATGATAGTATACTGAGTTAGATTCTATTTAGTGAATTTTTTTTGTATATTAATGCCTCCTGCTTTATGAACCATCATTAAGAAGGTTCAATCCTCAAAGTTGCCTATGCAACCAAGTAGGGTCCAGATTTGTCCAAATTTCTTGAACTTATAAATGGTTGGATTTATGTGGTTTTGGCATGTGGTTTTTATCTCAAATTAGGCCCTATACATGGTGGAATCATTAGTCATACCATCTTTAGATTGTCATATCAAGAGAAAGCTAGTTTCTTGCTTAAAAGCCAATTTGTAGGCTATAGGAGAAGAGGAAGCAGTTTATGGATTTATTGAGCATTATTTGTTGTGTTAAAATATAAATCCACATGGTAGCATCCTCAAATAACTTTTTTAACTCCCATCCAAGTAATATATCACTAAATTTCACCAAAACACCACTTACAACACTTGTACATCCTACACTTCTTGGGGTTATGGAAAAGTGTGTTATTCCAATGTTTAAGGTGCTCTCATGATTTGAAAAATTTTAATTTGAAATTATAAGAATGTTTAAGTGATTTGGAGTCATTGGAAGCATCAAAAAGACTCATTTGCAAAGTTGATCAAATTGGGGCTGTGTTTTCAAATTTGCCAAAATAGTTCACCTGGCACTTTTGTGAAGTCTTTTTGAAATGGTTCCATGAATTTATAATGTCTCAAAATTGGTTCACATTTATGCCTATCCACATACAGTGCCTATGCCAATTTTGAGGGCCAAAAGGTAAGTGGAGAGAGTGTTTCAAGGTCTCAAAGTTGCCAAAAACAAATTGAAAAAGGGCAGTGATATCTACAGGACAGTGTTGAAAAAGTGACTTGTACTTCAATATTGGCAATCCTAGACCATGCTACCAAGTTGGAACAATTCTAAATGATTCCAAAATATTCTCATGAGTCAAAATTATGAATAAATGGTAAGGTTTGATGTTTTGACCCCAAAATAGTCCTCCCATATCCATACAGACCTAGGAACACTCATCTACAGCAAGCCTTAGTAAATATCTATCTCAATTGGGATAGTAGAAACCAAATTGGAGGTCTAGCGTGAATTGGATATTTTTAGGTTACTATAACTAAAGTGAAGTTTCTTCTTATTGTAGACACCTAAAACTAGTCATCGATAACCTCCAACCAGGATTTTGACCAATTTCCACCCAAAATGCACAATTTGGCCTAAAAACACTAAAACATGCAAAATAAAGTGAAAATGACATATTCAAGTACCAATTTTGGCTATGGTATCCCTAAATAGGGAAATATAATTTATGGGCCAACTAACTTTGATCAGTTCATTTCGAGTCAAAATGCCAAATTTGCACCTGGGTACTCTAGATTGATCTTTCCTATCAAATATTATGCACAAGACTCATGCCTTTATCATTTTTTGTTCGCAACATCCTAAATGGGAATACACATCTAATGCATCTAACGTCACCTTCCAATTCCAATCCAGTCAAATTTTAAACCAATAACAAGGCACTCTGATCAATTTGAGTAATTTGTGCACAAAGTGCTTAAACATGCTTAAGAGTTAATTAATCCAAGTTAGAGCCTAATCAATAATTCCATGGAAGTTGTTGAATATTTGTTTTTAGAAGTGAATATTGAATATCTACATCATCAAGTGACCTCATTTCTTGGGAAGACATCCCTAGGCCATAAATGCCACAAATATCAAGATTCATGCCTTCCATGCCTCATCAATGCCTTCCATGATGCCTTCCATGCCTCATCAATGCCTTCCATGATGCCTTCCATGCCTCATCAATGCCTTCCATGATGCCCTCTATGCCTCTTAATTGCCCCTTCTTCCAATGCCATGATGAGGATAATTACAAAATTAATTCCTAAAATTGAATTAATCCTCAACCACACATCTTAATCTTGAAATATTTGGTTTAGTTTGATTTTAGACATTCTCAAAAATCTATAAATAAGAGGCCTCACAACATCATTTCTAAGCTTTTTTTATGCAAAGTTATAATGCCAAACTGGTTCCAAAAGCTTCAAGCAACTAGTGTTACCATGCCAAATTTATTCCAAGCCAATCTAAGCCACAATCCAAAGGTGCCAAGGAGAAGAGGAGATAGCCAAGCCTCATTTGATGAAGACTTCATGAGCACAAGCTAAGCAAGCCACTACTACAAAAGCATTTGGAACATCCAAGGAAGGTGAAGGAATTCTTGTATTTGATTCCTAGATTTTTTAGTTGTGTTTGTCATTGTGTTTGTTAACTAAGCTCTCACTAGTGTCTAGGCCTAGAGATGTTATGTTATTAGTGTGTTTATTTCATCTTGTTTTCATTTTGGAAATAACACAATACTAACCATCCTCTCTTGAGTCAAATTCCTAGATCACATAATGGCATGCCCAGTGGGACTAGACACATGTCACACCTGAAGGAGATCCTTTTTCAACTCTAAAATATTTATTTGAGCCTTTAAAACTCTTGCAAATTGATTTTCTAACTTTATTTTTCTATTTTTGCTTGCCATAGTTTTACACAGTAATTGACATCAACAGGAAATATCGACATCAATTACCTGACTTAACCAATGTCAATCAGCAAAACTGACATTGGTTAGATCTTGGTTAGCCAGATTAACCGACATCGATGGTATTAACCGATGTCAATCACTGTGTTTTTCCAAAAACATAGACCTAAGAGCTACTTTTTCAAAGTTCATTGTTTCAAGCTAAAAAGAGATTCAAAGCTAAAAGAAATGCTAATAATATTGTTGTAGCACCAAGTTAGATATTTGCTTAAAATATGTTTAAATCAATTTTGCATGCTCAAAATTTGATTAAGAACCTTTTTTTGGATGTTTAACAAAGAATTTATATGTTTTTGGTGAATGCTTTCAAAGTTTGCAACTAAGACCAAGGGGTCAAATGAACACCACCAAACATTTTATTTGGGTTTAAAATTGAACACAATTGTCAATTTTTGTTTGTAATAATTGTTTAATCAAATCTTTGCTTGGCAAAAAGAGGAATGTTATGTGTATGATCTTCCATTTGTCCCCTATAGGGATCCCTTGGAATCAAAATCACCATTCCTATTGAAAATAACCTAGTCTAAGCCTTAGAAAGAAACTCATCTAAATCACTCCCCAAAAACTTGTCAAAGTTTGGGTGAACATGAAAATGACCCTAAAGTATTTCTATTAGTCTTTTATTTCATGCATTTTGGCTTGTGAGGGGGACATCATTACCTCCCATGAGTTCTTTAGCGAAGCTTTGACCCAAGATTTCATCTCCTAGCATTGACTTCATTTGGATCCTTTGGAGTTGCATATGGGACGTATCTACATTTGGACATCACAGTACACTAAGCAAATAGCAGGATGTAGTGGTTCTAAAAAGGACTGCACCTTTTTACAATTAGCCACTACCATAATCACCCAATTTTCATGCTTGTCTTTTGCATCATTTGATGTGAAATTCATTATGCAATTGATTCCCCTAGAATGATGGAAACATTGCTAGTTTAGTAAACCCCATTTTTCCATACCCTTGCTAAGATTTGGACGATTATACTTAGTGTATTTTGGTAATTATTTGCTTGGTATTATTTGAGGCTAAAACTTGTTTTTTTGTTCATAACCCATGTCAAAATAATTCATTTGAGTTGTGAAGGGCAATGTTATGCTACCCAAATCATGTCAAAACATTTTGAGCCTTTTTAGTCTTTGAAATATAAAATTAACCACATTATTCAAGTATGCTTACATTGTTAGGCTACTCAATTTATTTCAAGACTTTTTTACCATTGTATCAAAACCCATTTGTTTCAAACCATTTTTTATATACCATTTAAACCTTTGTCTTGTGTTGTCATGATGTCTAATCTTATCTAGTTTGTTCAGTCAAATCCTAGTTTTCAACATTAAGTTTTCAATTAGCCTTGTTAAGTTTAGATCCAAACATTGATCGATTTCTATTTAGTCCTTAATTCATGGAGTTGATACATAGATCTTTCTCTTTTGGTTTACATAACTTTGATTAATCAATTACCCAAATTTGAAAACTATTTATGGTTTATTTGTTTAATGCCTAATCATTGTTTGTGCTTTTATTTGGGAGAACATAGCCTTTCTCAAAGAGCCTTTTGTCTTATGCCTTATGCCAACAACTGATCATGTTTATGTTTGATTCCATGTGCCAAGTCTATGTCAAAGTTGTTTCCAAACTTGTTAGATTAAATTAAATCACATCAGCCTTTGTTTCAAGTCTAGCTTTTGACATCGTCTGGCTAAAAGTCTTAGCACATACCTATTTGTTTGAGCCTAGATTTTGACTCCATGTTTGGACAAAATACCTAGCAACTTGACCTTTCCCTTTCCTAGTTTAGACCTTGTTTGGAACACTTTAACCTAAACCTTTGACATGCCAATTTTTATTCAGACACTTGACCTTTTATGCATATGACATTTGACATTAGACATTTGATATTAGGTTATTTTATGCCAAGTCTTAGCATAGATAATTTTAGAGATATGACTCCACTTTTAGACCATATTGGAGATACAGCTCCACCCCTTTGACCAATTTAGACCAAGTTTGAATCATTTGTCCTTTGGACATAGTTTTTCAGAGTTTATATAACTCTAAGTCTTTTTGTTTTTCGAGATTTCATCATTTATGTGGATATGTCTCACTAAACTTATGGTGGAGTCACTTACAATCTAATTTATGATAGAATGGCCACACAATATGACTTTTATGGCTTTTGTCAAGACCCTAATGATGCTAATATGGTTTGTGAGATAGATTTCTATCTACCTCATATTAATCATTTATGGGAACAAAGTCATGAAGCAACGTATGATCCAACTCGAGACCTTGACTGGTATGAAGAGGCTTGTGAGGAGGAATTAAAGACCCAACTATAGATAATGTTGTTTGGGATACGAATCCATACCCTCTTTTCAAAAATCAATACATGGAACACATTTAAGAACCAGCTTATGAGCCAACTCACGACTGGGATGATATGGTTTATGAGGAAGACTTGGATGCTTTTGATTATGCAAGCAATATGGTTTCATGACGTCCTTTTTTTATCCAATCATTGGCTACCCCTAACCCTCCCTTAGATTATACGAGCTATCAAGCTCTGCAATATCCAAGGAATACTATTACCATTCTGAGATCTAGTCTTTTGGCTTGTACAGGCAACCAAGCTCCATAATGCCCAACCATTTCTATACCAAGACCTCATCCTTTGGTTTGTGTGAGCAATAAAGCTCCACAATGCCCCTTCATCATTCCAGGACCTAGATCTTTGGCTTATGTGAGCAATCAATCCCCACAACGCCCTATTATTACCATCTTAGGACTTTATCCTTTGGCTCATGTGACTAATCATGCTCCCTAAGGCCCTACCATTATCCGACCACCAGTCATTCCTCATCTAGTACCAATCCCATCCAAACCTTAACCGATCCAATCATTCAAAGACTAAGTTGTGTTTAAAACTGGCATTTTCCAACTCATTCAAAACCAAGGCCAAGAGAACCAACCAATCTAAGATGTTTTTATTGATCCAACCATTTGTGATAAGTCAACCTATGATAAATTTCCTATTCATCCTATACCAGTTATTGAGGAGTCTCACTCTGACAAGCCAATGTTTGCTAAGTCACTTCTTAATGATTATAACTACCTTTGGGCAAATCATTACCTCGACCATATGCCTATTTTTTAAGAGCCTCTTATTGACAAGCTAGACTTTAAGGAGTTATCTTTTGACCTATTTCCCATCCTAGAGGATTCTCACTTTGACAAACCAGTCTTTATGGAGCCCATTATGCCATCATAGGCCATTACTTGTCTAAAACTAAACTTTCAACAAGATCATTATAATAGAGTACCTATTAGATGAAGAATCAGAATTAGATTCAGGTTCTATTCTTGAATCTACATTAGATTTAGCATCAAAATTAGAATCAGAATCAATATCAGTCTCAACATCATATTCAAATTCCTTTGAGATAGAATCAAATTCAGAAGAAGACTATGTTCATGGCTATTATAATATTGGTTATGCATACCTCATAGACCAATTTGAATACATTTTTTATCCTTCTATGGTTTTTTAGGATGATTAATTCAGATTTGACATAAGTTATCCTAGTATCTTCTATGAGTATTTTACAACCTCTCCCCATTCCATTACCATTCCATAGGCCATTACCATCAACCAAGGTATCCATATCATTGACATTCCATCTCCCACCAATGTCTCTTAGGAATGATAGAATCACGCCTTATTAAACTACATATATGGTGATATAGTAGTTGAAGAAGAGCAAGGAGGCTAAGACAAATTCATGTAGTAGGACACTCTCTTAATGAAACCTATCCAAAGGTGCTAGGGGACAATCTAAGTCAAAACTTAACATCTTTTAGTGAAACTTTTTCAGAAGCACTAGAAGAAAATCAAATTCAAAATCTAATATTCATTAGTGAAACATTCTTGAAAGTTTTATAGGATAATCAAGGCAAATTCATTGGTAAAAACCTTTTTGAGGCACCAATAGCTGAGCATAAAATTTCTTCACTGCTTGATGAAGACAAAATCAAAGATCAAACTAAAATAGCTTCCAATCTATAGCCTAATCAGATGGTAGCTACTCTCAAGATCAAATAACAAAAAATTTTGTGGTCTTATCAAGAGAACAAGTCTTCAACCCCACCAAAACCAAAATTATGTCAAATCCAACATTAGCAACATTATGTGTGATTAAACGTCCTAATCTTCATTTGTTTCCCCACCATTAACCTTTCCATTATCATCAACCATTTCACTTCACAATCAAACCTACCATCCATTATTTGTCCTTATTTACCATCCATGGCCACACTTTCCTTTATAGAGGCTATAAAGATACCTTGTCTAGATGCTTGAAGGAATCATAATCAATGACCAAGGAAAAACACAACATTCTCGACAACCAAATCTGTATCAAGTTTTTGACATAGCAGCTTTTCAGATGAGGTGTAAGCTAGAAATTAACATGATCAAGTATTATATTTGTATCATTTATTGATGAGGATGTGCATCTCTGCATCAATAAAAATAATAGAATCAAAAACCATACCCAAGCCAAAAACATGTACCATACCATTTCACATTGTCATGCCATTGCCATTGTTATATATGCCTATTTACCATTATTATAAATCTCAGCCATTTACCCCATCACTTAGGGGTAACCCTCTTGACATTTTATCTAATCTATCCAAACCACCATTATCCTTAGCAAGACCATACCATCCTATCATTCCATTCCTATCTAGACCAAAGACTATTTTTAGTCATTCTACCCAATCCTATTTTGATCTTATTTCATTTGGTTCTTCTCACACCTTTTGTGGGAGGATTTTAATCAAGTTTCAATAATTAATAAAATCCATATTTATAATGACAGTCTATGAAAATAGTGTGATGGTTGATCTAGCAAGATATCCTATCCACATTTGTTTATGTGAGCTTGATTATAACCACATATGGGCAAATCGGTGTTAGGAACTACTGAGTACGATTGATTACTTTTGTATAAGCAACTAAACACAAAATTTAACCAAAAGTAACAAGTAACTAGAAATTAGAATCAGCAAAGAACATGAGATACAAGAAATAATGAAAACTTGTATTAAACTCTTCTAGAATACAATGAAGAGATCACACTCTTCCACCACACCTCTTAAGTGTACAGTATTTCTCTCAAGAGTTATCTCTCTCAACTAATTACTTCAGCAGATCTTCTTGATCTTACACACCTTGTAGATCTAATTGATCTTACAACTTTCTTGGATGATTACAACATGCCCCATGGGTCTCTTAAATAGGATCCAAGGCATACAATAATTAGAAATCCCAATTACAATAATTAGAAACACAGACCCAAGACTTAAATTAGTCTTCACATGCAAACACTCGGACCAACTAAAATTAGATGAGTCTAATTCTAGAAATGCATGCAATCACATGCACACACACATGTGACTGATGTCAGTTGTTGTCAGTCTACATATGACCAACGTTGATCGATTCCTGATCGATGTCGACAGCTTTTGGTCCACACCTAATCGATGTCAGTGACACTGCCAATGCTAGTTACTAGTAAAAGCCCAACAACCTCCACAAGAGCTCAACAGTGAAGCTTTTAGCTCCATAACTCAACAATCTCCCACTTGGAGATAAATAGCTGCACCTATACCTGTACAACAACATCTTTTGTCTTGTTTCTCTTATTTGCATCTCCATCTTCAAGATCAATCTTGAAGACCAACAAAAGTTGAATGAAGATTCAACTTCTCCTTTGTTACCAGCTTTGTTAACATATCTGCAGGGTTCTTATCTGTATGGATCTTTTCTAGCTTCAACTGTCCATCCTCCAATACTTGTTGAATGAAGTGGTACCTAAGTTGTATATGTTTGGTTCTTGAATGAAAGGCTGAATTATTTGCCAAATGAATTGCACTTTGACTATCATTGTACAATCTGCAACTCTCTTGCTCCTTTCTCAACTCTTCCATGAACCGTGTCATCCATATCATTTCTTTACTAGCCTATGTGACTGCAATATATTCTACCTCTGTAGTAGACAAGGCAACAACCTTCTACAACTTTGAAATCCAGCTAACCGCCATTCCACCAACAGTGAACACATATCTTGTGGTGCTTCTCCTGCCATCTAAGTCACCTGCCATATCTGAATCTACATACCCATGTAGAGAAATGCTTGACCCTGCATAACATAAATACATGTTGCTGGTCCCTCTCAGATACTTGAGAATCCACTGAACTGCTTTTCAGTGTTCCTTTCCTGGATTGGCCATAAACTTGCTGACAACTCCCACTGCTTGGGCAATATCAGGTCTGGTACATACCATAGCATACATTAAGCTCCCAACTACTGAATCATATGGAACTCTGCTCATGTACTCAACCTCATCATGTGATTTAGGACACCATTTTTTGCTTAACTTGAAGTGTTCAGCCATAGGTGTGCTTACCAATTTTGCATCCTGCATATAGAACCTCTCCAACACCTTATTCACATAATCCTCTTGAGACAAAATCAGCCTGTGATTTTTCCTGTCTCTCTTAATACTCATGCCAAGGATTTTTTTTGCTGCTCCTAAATCCTTCATGGAAAATGTGTGAGCTAATTTTACCTTTAGCTCAGTAATTTCCTGCATGTGTGAACCTGCAACAAGCATATGTTAGGTTGTGGAGCTAAAAGCTTCAACTATGTAGACAAAGAGGAGGTTTCTAAAGTTTCAGAAGTACCAGCGTCGGCAGTATGACCGACGTCGGTCATGATGAATGCAGAAGGCAACCGGCATCAGCAGGGAGTCAGCCAACGTCGGTCAACACCAGTCAGACAGGGACCGACGTCAGTCGCCTGTGTGTTCCAGAACTGTTCGTTGCATGAACAGTTAGTTTGTTGAACTGAGTGTTTGCATGTAAAGGCTATTTCGAGTCTTGAGTTGTGTGCCTATTATTAGTAAACTAAGAGTCTAAGTTATTGTTTAAGTTTAGATTCTATTTATAGACCCATTGGCATGTATTGTAATTATGAGCTGAAAAGGAAGGCAAGGAAGATCCTTCCATTGTAAGATCATTGAGTTGCAAGTTGTTGCAAGCTCATAGGAGATCTACGTGTGTAAGTATGGTCTATTGAATTGCAGGTTGCAGGTTCATGGGAGATCTACTTGAAGTACTTTGAGTACTTGGTGTATTGGTAGGGTTATTACTAACTGGTTGGAGAGGTGAACACCAATTCTATGTGTGAGTTGTGTGTTGGGACCATTTTTGGTAGGAAAGTGAACTTTTGAAGAAGAATTATTGTACACTTGAGGTGTGGAAAGCCTCTAGAAGGTGGGAGAAGAAGTGGCATCTTCTTTATTGTATTCTTTTCTGTACGAGTATTAATACAAGATAGTGTATTATCTCTCATATTCTGTGCTATTTATGAATTCTACTTACTTGTACTTCTAGATAATTTTACATGTTTAATTGCTTGTGTTTGGTAATCATATTGTGCTCTTTCTGAGGAGCAAGATCCTAACAAGTGGGATCAGAACAGGTGTGTTGTTCTTGGATTCCCCAACAACTGGTATCAGAGCTTTTAGGTTGAGATACTAACAGGTTGGATTAGATCTGGTTAGTGTGTGTTGATTACAGGTTACTCACAGGGGTTTTTGTTTGAGTGGGAGTAGAGCAATGGCAGAAGAAAGTAAGCTAGGAATGGAGAAGTTTAATGGAAAGAACTATCAATTATGGAGGATGCAGATTGAAGATTATCTGTATTAGAAAGATTTGTACTTACCATTGGGTGGGGTTGATTGCAAGCCCTGGGATATGAAGGATGAAGAATGGGAGGTTCTTGATTGGAAGGCTCTGGGATCTATAAGGTTGAGTCTTTCATCGTCTGTGATTTCCAACTTATCACACGCTAAGACAACAGTAGAGTTGATGGAATCTTTGGCAAATTTATATGAAAAACCCTCAGCTTCGAATAAGGTATTTCTTATGAAGCAATTATTTAATTTGCAAATGTTGGAAGGTGGATCTATACATAGTCATCTTAGTGATTTCTATGGTTTGGTAAACCAGTTAAATTCAGTCAATATTGTTTTTGATGATGAAATTAAGGCTCTCTTAATCTTATGCTCATTACCTAAAAGTTGAGAGAGTTTGGTAATGGTAGTTAGCAATACTGCGTCTGCTTCAAAAATATTAAAAGTGGATGATATTATGAGTGTAATCTTGAATGAAGAGATACGTAGGAAAAGCACAGGTGAATCATCAAGAAATGCTTTGAGTGTTAAAGGTAGAGGAAGGCAAAGAGAGAAGATGGAGCATGGGAGATCAAGGTCTAAGATAGGCAGGAGATCCAAGTCCAAGTATGGCAGAATAACCTGCTGGAAATGTGGAAAGCAAGGGCACTTAAAGAGAGATTGCAGGTCAGTTGAAGATCAGCATGAAGGACATGAAGAAGAAGCAGATGTTGTAGATTTCATTGCACAAGATACTCTGGTATGTTCTTTGGATAAAGTAGAATCTTGGGGTTTAGAATCTGGTGCCTCTTTTCATGCATCCCCAAATAGAGAATTTTTTCATGAGTATGTCCAGGGTGACTTTGGAGAAATTTGTTTATGGGATGGTAAGCCTTGTCAGATGGTTAGAAAAGGGAATGTGATGCTGAAATTATAGATAGGTAACACATGGGTGTTGAAGGAGGTCATGCATGTCCCAATTTTGGAGTAGAATTTGATTTTTGTAAAAATTTTGGGTGATGAGGATTGCACAGTAACTCTCACAGCGGACTCTTGGAAGGTTACCAAGGGTGCACTTGTTGTAGCAAGAGGTAAGAAAGTAGGTACGCTTTATCTATCTACTTGTATTACTAATTTTCTTTCTAGGTTATCTACTTTAGTTGTAGATTCGAAGATGTGGCTTAATAGACTTTGTCATATAAATAAGAAGGAGATGCATGTTTTTGAGTCAAAGGGTATGCTTTCAGATTTCAAAAGCATGAATCGAGATTTTTGTATGCAGAAGAAGAAGGTAACATTTCTTAAGGAATCTGATGTTAGTGACAAGAGTAAGAAAGCCTTGGTTTTCAAGGAGAAGGTGACAGATAGAATTTAGCACAAGGGGTAGAAGAATTTTGAGTAGAGCAAGGTTGATTTGGACAAGGGTTTGATCTAAAAAAAGCTCGCAGGTAGAAGTCAATTCTCACAAGCAAAACACAGAGACCGATGTCGGTTAGAAAACTGACGTCAGCATCCATATAGGGACCGATGTTAGCTATGTGCAGCCTGATGTCAGTGACTCAAGGATAGATAAACACCGGCATCGGCCAGGGAAAACTAACGTCGGTGATGAGGCAGTCGTATGGAACCGATGTCAGTCGGGTGCAGACTGAGATGTGACCGGCATCGGTCACTAAGATGGATTTTAGGCAGACAACAAGATATCAAGGAGTCTCAAGCACCCATATGGAGGACTTAAAGGGTATGTAAGCCTCAAATTCATCATTCCCCTTCTTTACACTACTTGTTACTCACTGATGGTAAAGAACCAGGAAGTTATTTAAGAAGCAGAGCAAGTAGATCTAGGAAACAGTGGGAGCTTGGCATGGATGAAGGATGTGATTCCTTGGAGAAGAACCAAACGGGAGTTTTTGGGGTGGAGTTGCCAGCTAGAAGTAAGCACTAAGAGACGAATGGATGTTCAGGATAAAGAAGAGCGGAAATGGACACGTGAGATGGAAGGCCAAGGTATATGGTCTTGAATAAGCTACAGGGCAATGGAGGTTTGATCATTATGTTTCTCTTTACCAGGTTGGATAATATTAGCTACATTATCCTATTACTGTATGATGTGCTTGTTGAAGAGTTACATATACAGGGAGTTGCTGAACTAAAGGTAAAGCTAGTTTAGAAGTATGTCATGAGGAATCTGGGAGCAACAAGGTTCTTTGGCATGAGTGTGTTTTAGGGACATGGAAGGTCACATGTTGACTTTGTTTCAGGATGATTGTGTGAAACCGGTTAGCACGCTGATGGTTGGACAGTTCACAGAACAGGGTCTTGATTCACAAAATGAGGTTAAGTGCATGGTATGTACTAGACCTGAGTTTTCCCAAGCAGTGGGAGTTGTCACAAGTTTGGATCCAATCCAAGAAAGAAGCATTGGAGGGCAGTTTAGTGGATTCTTAGAGGGACCAGCAGCAGGTGCACATGCTATGCAGGGTTAAGTTCTTTTCTACATGGTTTGTAGATGCGGATGTGGTAGGTGATTTGGATGATAGGTGGTGCACCACAAGATTTGTGGTGGTTGGTCTTTAAGAGTGATCTTGAAGAGGGATACAAAGCCAAGGGAATAAACTAGATGATGTACAGGTACAGGTATAGTTGCAACTATTTATCTCCAAGTGGGAGATTGTTAGGTTGTGGAGCTAAAAGCTTCAACTATGCAGACGAAGAGGAGGTTGCTAAAGTTCTAGAAGTACCAGTGTCGGTAGTATGACTGACGTCGGTCATGATGAATGCATAAGGCAATCAACATCGACAGGGAGTTGGCCGATGTCGGTCAACACCAGTCAGACAGGGACGACGTTGATCACCTGTGTGTTCCAGAACTGCTCATTGCACGAACAGTTAGTTTGTTGAATTGAGTGTTTGCATGTAAAGGCTATTTCAAATCCTGAGTTGTGTGCCTATTATTAGTAAACTAAGAGTCTAAGTTATTGTTTAAGTCTGGGATCTATTTATAGACCCATTGGCATGTATTGTAATTATGAGTTGAAAAGGAAGGAAAGGAAGATCCTTCCATTGTAAGATCATTGAGTTGCAGGTTGTTGTAAGCTCATAGGAGATCTGCGTGTATAAGTATGGTCTGTTGAATTATAGGTTACAGGTTCATGGGAGATCTACTTGAAGTACTTTGAGTACTTGGTGTACTGGCAGGGTTATTACTGACTGGTTGGAGAGGTGAAGACCAATTCTGTGTGTGAGTTGTGTGTTGGGACCGTTTTTGGTAGGAGAGTGAACTTTTGAAGAAGAATTATTGTACACTTGAGGTGTGGGAAGCCTCTGGAAGGTGGGAGAAGAAGTGGCATCTTCTTTATTGTATTCTTTTCTATACGAGTATTAATACAAGATAGTGTATTGTCTCTCATATTCTGTGTTATTTGTGAATTCTAGTTACTTGTACTTCTGGATAATTCTGCATGTTTAATTGCTTGTATTTGGTAATCATATTGTGCTCTTTCTGAAGAGCAAGATCCTAACAAGTGGGATCAGAACAGGTGTGTTGTTCTTGGATTCCCCAATAGCATATCATCCACATACAACAACAGGATAATATAATGACCATTATCCAATCTGGTAAAATAAACACAATGGTCAATTTGACATCTACTAAAGCCATGCTCTATCATAAACCTGTCAAACCTTAAATACCATTGTCTTAGAGCTTGTTTAAGACCATATAAGCTTTTCTTCAACCTGCACACAAGTTTCTCCTTACCTGTGACCTCAAAACCTTCTGGCTATTCCATATATATCTCTTCATCCAAATCTCCATGAAGAAACGCTGTCTTAACATCAAGCTGCTCAATATGCAAATCCTCAATAGCAACTAAAGACAATACAGTCTGAATATAAGTTATCTTTACTACAGGAGAAAAAATTTCACCAAAGTCAATACCTATTTTCTATGCAAATCCCTTTACTACCAATCTGGCCTTATGTTTCATCTGTCGATTCTCTCATTCCTTTAACCTGTATACCCATTTGTTTTTCAGTGCTTTCTTTTTGGCTGGCAACTCAACCAAATCCCACATTTGGTTCTCCACTAAGGAATCAATTTCCTCATTCATGCCATGCTCCCACTGTTTCCTGGATTCTATCTGCATTGCCTCATCAAAACTTTTTGGTTCTCCACCATCAGTTAGCAATACGTAGTATAAAGAAGGGGAATAATGAATTGGAGGTTTACTTACCCTTTCAGTCTTCCTTATGGGCATTTGAGACTCATCCATAGCTTGTTGTCTTCCCAAATTCTCTGTCAGTGACCGATCTTGGTCATCTTTCTGTCTATACCCGACCGATGTCAGTTCTACCTACCTACCGACGTCAGTTCCCTGACCACAGACATCAGTTCCCTGACTATCGTCGATCTCTGTTAGACTGTCGACATCGGTTCCCTGATTGACGTCGGTCTCTATGTTTTCCTGTGACTAATAATTTTTACTCACGAGCTCATTTTGGATCATCACCTCGTCCAAATCAACGGTACCCTGCTCAGAATTATTCAGCCTCTTGAGCTGATCACTGTACATCACCTTCTCATTGAAAAAAACATCACAACTTTTGATTATTTTGTTAGTTCTTAGATTTCACGACCGGAATCTGAAATCCCTAGAGCCATAACCAATGAAAGTGCACCGCATAGATTTAGCATCTAGCTTCTTTCTATTTTTTTATCAACATGCACAAAAGCTTCAAAACCAAAAACTCTGAGAATTGAAAAATATACCTTTTTACCTATCCAAACCTCTTCTAGTATTCCACCATCCAGAGTAGTAGAAGGTCCTCTATTAATCAGGTACACTGCAGTATCCATAGCTTCTACCTAAAACTTTAAAGGCAAACCAGCATGCAACCTCATACTCCGTGCACGCTCCATAATTGTTTTATTCATCCTTTCAGCAACTCCATTTTGCTGAGGTGTCCTTGGAACTATCTTTTCCCTATGTATTCCATTCATAGAATAGTAACTGTTGAACTTATTGCTGTAGTACTCACCACCATTGTCAGATCTAAGGCACTTCAATCTCAAACATGTTTCATTCTCAACCAAAGCTTTCCATTTCTTAAATGTGTCAAAAACATTAGATTTCCTCTTTATGCAATAAACCCATACCTTTCTTGTAGCATCATCAATGAAAAAAACATAATACTGTGATCCTCCAATAGAAGCTACCTGAGTTGGTCCCCACACATCTGTGTGAACAAGCTCCAACCTGTACTTCTTCTTTGTTGACCCAGTCTTGAGAAACCTCACTTTCTTCTATTTTACAAAAATACAATGCTCACAAAAATCTAGATCTATGCATTTCAAATCTGAAAGATTATCTTTTGACTTAAGAACATTCATTCCCTTCTCACTCATGTGACCAAGCCTATAGTGCCACATCTTTGCATCTACATCTGAAGTAGATAAAACAAAAGGAGAACAATCAGTAATACAATTACACAGATAAAGAGTACCTACTCTTTTACCTCTTGCTAATACAAGTGCACCCTTGGAAACTTTCCAAGATTCTGCTATGAGAGTTACTGTGCAACCCTCATCACCCAACTTTCATGTAGAAATCAAATTCCTCTTCAAGATGGGTACATGCATGACGTCTTTCAACACCCATGTGTTTCCATTCTACAATTTCAGCTACACTTTTCCTTTGCCAACAATTTGACAAGGCTCACCATCCCCTAAATAAACTTTTCCAAAGTCTCCATGGACATAATCATTGAAAAATTCTCTATTTGGGGTTGCATGGAAAGAAGCACTAGAATCTAAAACCCATGATTCTACTTGACTATCCAAAGAAAATATAAGAGCATCTTGTGCAACAATACCTGCAACATTTGCTTCTTTACTACCTTCTTGCTGATTTTCCTTGTTATCCTTCAACCAGCAATCTTTCTTTGCATGTCCTTTTTTTCCATAATTCCAGTAAGTTATTCTGCTAGATCTGGATCTGAATCTCTTACCTGTCTTTGACCTTGATTTCCCATGCTTGCTCTTCTCTCTCTACCTTCCCCTACTTTCAATACTTAAATCATTACCTGATGTTTCACCTGTGCTTTTCCTATGAATTTTTTCATTCAAGATTACACTAACAACATCTTCAACTTTCAAGATATTTGAAGTAGATGCAGTATTACTTACCGCCATTACCAAGCTGTGTTAGCTTTCAAGTAAAGAACATAAGATCAAGAGAACCTTAACTTCATCATCAAAATCTATTTTGACTGAATTCAATTGATTTACAATTTCATGGAAATCATTAAGATGACTATATATAGATCCACCTTCCTACATTTGCAAACTAAATAATTGCTTCATAAGATATACCTTATTCAAAGCTGAGGGTTTTTCATATAAGTTTGCCAGAGTATCCATTAACTCTACCATTGTCTTTGCTTGTGATAAATTAGAAATCACAGAAGATGCCAGGCTCAACCTTATAGATCCAAGAGCCTTTCTATCAAGAACATTTTATTCTTCATCTTGCATATCTATGGGCTTGCTGTCAACCCCATCCAATGGTAAAAATAGATCTTTCTGATACAAATAATCTTCTATCTGCATCCTCCATAATTGATAATTCTTTCCATTAAACTTCTCCATTCTTAGCTTACTTTCTTCTGCCATTGCTTTGCTCCCACTTAAACAGAAACCCCTGTGAGTGACCTATAATCAACACACACTAACCTGATCTGATACAACTTGTTAGTGAACCCAAGCTTTGATACCACTTGTTAGGAACTACTGAGTATGATTGATTACTTTTGTATAAGCAACTAAACACGGAATTTAACCAGAAGTAACAAGTAATTCGAAATCAGAATTAGCAAAGAACATGAGATACAATAAATAATGAAAACTTGTATTAAACTCTTCCAGAATACAATGAATAAATCACACTCTTCAACCACACCTCTTAATTCTATAGTATTTCTCTCAAGAGTTATCTCTCTCTCTCGACCAATTACTTTAGCATATCTTCTTGATCTTACACACCTTGTAGATCTAATTGATCTTACTTACAACTTTCTTGGATGATTACAACATGCCCCATGGGTCTCTTAAATAGGATCCAAGGCATACAATAATTAGACATCCCAATTACAATAATTAGAAACACAGACCTAAGACTTAAATTAGTCTTCACATGCAAACACTCAAACCATCTAAAATTAGATAAGTCTAATTCTGGAAACGCATGCAATCGCATACACACACACAGGTGACTGACGTCGGTTGTTGTCGGTCTACATATGACTGACGTCGGTCAATTCTTGACCAATGTCGGCAACTTTTGGTCCACGCCTGATTGATGTCGGTGACACTATCGATGCCGGTTACTGGTAAAAGCCCAGAAACTTCCACAAGAGCTCAATAGTGAAACTTTTAGCTCCACAACTCAACAATCAGTGTCTCACTAGTCTTGATACTAATTATAACCACCTATGGACAAATTAGTATCATTGACCTATGTTGTTGTATCCTATTTATAACCACCTATGGGAAAAATAGGGGCAACACTTTTTTACCATGCATTGTCGCATCACCTTGCCGTTACTATTTTCATTTGACTAGCCATTTGTCAGATTTGAAAAATTGTGGGGACCTAGTTGGTTTTTCTTCACCTTTTGTGTGGATAGAATTACTATGACTTGAGGTAATTTTAGGACTATATGGGTCATGTTCAATTCATGCTGAGGTCAAATTAGTCCCCCTTTGCATACGCTCTTGTCATTTTTTAAGCAGGTATCTTGTCATTCTCTAATGAGTTAAGATACCTCAAAATTCTAAAAACATTCATAACATTTCAAAAATACCAAAAATATTTTTCTAGTCTAAGCCTAGTCAGTTATCCTCGATCCACCTTACTAGGGCATTGTCATTGTTAGGATGTTTTCTTTTGCTTTTGTTTTCAGGATTCTTATTTGTTTGTTTATTTTAAGTTGTTTGTTTATTTTTTTGTTTTGTTTTTTTGTTTTTTATGTGTTTTCTTGCATGTTTGTTCACTTTTAGCATTGTTGCCTCAACTCAGTCTATATGTGTTCATTAGGTGATTCCTTGTGCACATTATTCTTGAGTCCATCCATATTCATCCATTAACATTGTCATCATGGTTTTTATCATTGGTGCATTATTTTTTATTTTGATTATTTATTGGATCAAGAGTCATTCCTTACATATATTTTGGCCAAGTCTTCATGGTGTTCTATCATGAAGCCTACCATCACATTCTATAGTGAAAATTAGCTTTAGAAAGGTCTATAATTAATGGAGCCATAGAAGTTTCTCCTTAGGCACCTTGGCAAATCCTTCCATCCCACCCTTGATCAATATAACTCATTTGACCTTTCTAGTTGTATCATTATTAATCAAGATGAGCATCTCCTCATTTGTAGGTACAACTGAATCATTCTAGTGATCAATCTCATTCCTCTATCCATCTATTTCATCATTTTGTGCCCATTCATCTTTAATCTATATTCCAGGTTATATCTTTGAGTTATGCTTGCTAATCAGCCCTAACTAGGGCATAATCATCTTTAGGCAATCTAAGTCCTCTTAATGATTATAACCACTTATGGAAAAATAATTATTTTGACTTTTATTCTTGATTGTAACCACCATTGGGAAAATCAGCATCCTTTACATCAATGCATGCAAGCATTTTTTTATTTGGATTAATCTCAACCATGGGTTAATTCCACCTTTCTTCTTGTTTCTTTTTGAAGGACCATCCATCAATAAATATGACAGCCACTCCCTCAAGGGGGCATCATCATAGGCTTCCCAAAAACCATTTGGAGCTTTGTTCTTCAACCATCATCTTCTTTTTGGCATATAGGCCATTTCTCATTCTTTGAGAAGATATTGCTTTGCTTATGGTGTGTAACATCTTCCTAAATAGTGGCAAACTATAGACACCTAAAACTACCCATTGATAACCTTCAACCAGGATTTTGACCAATTTCTACCCAAAATGCACAATTTGGCCTAAAAACACTAAAACATGTAAAATGATGTGAAAATGGCATATTCAAGTGCCAATTTTGGCTAGGGTATCCCTAAATGGGGCAATGCAATTTATGGGCCAACTAACTTTGATCAGTCCATTTCGAGTCAAAATGCCAAATTTGTACCTAGGTGCTCTAGATTGATCTTTCCTATCAAATATTTTGCATAAGACTCAAGCCTTTGTTATTTTTTGTTGGCAACATCCTAAATGGGAATACGTATCTGACGTTGCCTTACAATTTCAATCTAGTTAAATTTTGGACCAATAACAAGGCATTCTGATCAATTTGAGTAATTTGTGCACAAAGTGCTTAAACATGCTTAAGAGATAATTAATCCAAGTTAGAGCCTAATCAAGAATTCCATGAAAACTTGTTGAATATTTGTTTTTAGAAATGAATAATGAATATATGTATCATCAAGTGACCTCATTTCTTGGGAAGATATCCCTAGGCCATAAATACCACAAATATCAAGATTCATGTCATCCATGCCTCATCAATGCCTTCCATGATGCCCTTCATGGCTATTAATTTCCCCTTCTTCCAATGTCATGATAAGAATAATTACAAACTTAATTCTAAAAATTGAATTAATCCTCAACCACACATCTCAATCTTGAGATGAACGGTTCAAGTTAATTCTAGACATTCTCTAACATCTATAAATAGGAAGCCTCACAACATCATTTCTAAGATTTTTTTATGCAAATTTATAATGAAAAATTGGTTCCAAAAGATTAAATCAACTATTTTTACCATGCCAAATTGATTCCAAGCCAAGCCAAGCCACAAGCCAAAGGTGTCAAAGAGAAGAGGAGATAGCCAAGCCTCCTTTGATGAAGACTTCATGAGCACAAGCCGAGAAAGCCACTACTAAAAATGAATTTGGAACATCCAAGGAAGTTGAATGAATTCTTGTATTTTATTCCTTGCTTTTTTATTTGTGTTTGTTAACTAAGCTCTCCCTAGTGTCTAGGCCTAGAGATGTTATGTTATTAGTGTGTTTATTTCATCTTGTTTTCATTTTGTAACTAACATGATACTAACCATCCTCTCTTGAG
Organism: Torreya grandis; assembly: GCA_037957365.1. NCBI lineage: Eukaryota > Viridiplantae > Streptophyta > Pinopsida > Cupressales > Taxaceae > Torreya > Torreya grandis. The sequence continues at coordinate 1,160,710 of JARHVA010000974.1, read as the reverse complement.
TCAAATTCCTATATCACACTTGTCACCATCATAAGGCCTAATTCTTGCCAAGAAGGCACTTAGAGCTAGGCTGAAATAGTGATTCCTCTCTTGGGTAGTCAAGGACCTAATCTATGCTTCCAAGAGCATAAAGAAGGTATTTTAGCTTAAAATTACTATAACATGGTTTAAAAACATAATTTGAGGCATGTATGGTCCATACATGACATGAAAAATTTCACGTCAATCCCTAAAACCTCTAAACATAGTTCCATCCCCTGCCCACCTTCACAAGCTACCTACTCAAAAGTTTGCCAAACAAATTTGAAGGTTTGAAGGGTCTATACTTGGAATTGAGAGATAAAAATTGCTAAAAATTATCAAAAGGACCTATTAAATACTCTCATATAATCATATTTTATAAAATAATGGTTCATACCCTCTCTATTTTATCTTAGATCAGGGGTAGTTTTACCTTGCATGAGGAGACAATTTGAAGGAAAAGTGGTGAGATGGATGGACCAGAGGTCAAAAAAGCCTAAGTGATTATTGTAGAAGCTATAGGACACATAAAAAAAGGTAAAAATACTTTATATAAGCTTTGAAAGCAAACACGATGCTCTAACCAAGAAGGGTTACAGTCATGCATGAAGGAAACCCTTAAGCCTAGAAACTAAATTGAGGGTCATGTGCATTTTTGACTTTATACACGCTTTCCACTTGACTATTTCATTCTTGAAAGGGTATTTTATATATTTTAAATCCATAAAAAAAGCTATGGACTCCATTGGTCTAGCTACAAACTCCTATAGTAAAACTATAGACTCCATCAGTATAAACCTTATTTTAGGACCCAATGGTGAAAATAAGCCTAAAATCACATCCAGATGAGTTAATTTGACCATGAGAATAAAATATAATTTGTTTCCAATTATATGAGGGTCAAATCCATTTAATTTTATTGTATAAAATTAATGCAGGTGATATAGGAAATAGGTTTTTTTGACATGTATTTATGTTTTGAAGGCCCTGAAGATGACCATGAGATGTTAATCACTTTGGGAGGTAGCTTGGGACTTAAACCAAATCTTCATGCCATTTTAAAATCTTTGAAATTCCCACAAGTTTCCCTACTAATATTCTCACATCAGCCAGTCCAGAGTGAGAAGAGTGGCCACATAGTGGAAAGAGTGGTAACTCAAATTTGGAGGTCTTTTAAGGTGTTTTGGATGGAGTTGAGCATATGAGGTGTCCTAACATGTGTCCTAAGACCCTTGGTACATATAAATTAGATATAATAAGGAGATGCTAAGGCCAAGTGTCAAGAAATTTCTAAAAAGAAGTGATCATAGTGATAGATGATGATTCTTCTTGTGTAAGAGAATACAAATGATTTGGAAAACTTCTAATGCAAGTGAAATCATCTTTTTAACTCCCTCTTCTCCTCACACATGAGACATTTTTCCATAACATGCCTTTGAATGCTCAAAAAAAGTCTATGATGAAGGTAGTGCATAAGAAATAATGATGGAGAAGATTTGTTATGACACACTTGGAAGAGGAAGCTAATTTGGGATGTGATCAAGTGTAATTTAGTTTCATGACTCATTTTTCATTCCATACACATGCCTTGTAATTTATTTTCACCTTTGACACTTGTCCTTGTGCCTCTTAAACTTCTCTCTTCTCTCTCTTCTTCTAAATTCTATAAGTATGAGCCATTTTGGCTACTGAAAGGGATTCCAACTCTTGGTATGGTGAATCCCTACCAAAAATGTACCTTGATTTGCACTTAAACTAATGAGAAGTAAGCTAGTTATACTCTAAGTCCATTTGCACTACATGTTAAAGTGATCCATCTTGAATGTCAAGTATAGATTGAGTTCATCTTGTTTTCATGCAATCCTTGAATGTGTTGCTATAAATAACTTTTCTCCTAATAGGTTTTATGAAGTGTATGCTATTGCAATAGACTCTTGAAGTGTGTATGGGTTTGGTAATGTCATATCTGACCTTCCCTTCACTTTCCTTCATTTGTTGAGTTGTTATTTGCTTTCATGAGAAACACTAATTCTAGGGAGCTCTATTAATGGTGTTGAGGTTAGTTTGGTTATCTTAGTTCATTATGCAAATTTTAAGTGTATGAATGGAAGAAAATCTTGGTGTATTACCTCCTAGTTTAGGTTTGCTTTATGTATCTTTCTCTCCCTTTTCATCTATTATAGGTAGTTTTAGTAGCATAAGCACATCAAGTCATATCTAGGGAGCTAGCCCTTTCCATTCTAGAGGTCTACTTCTACTATGGTTGCCCCACACACCTGGAAGTATTCCCATTTTGGCCAAATATTTAAGAGGCTTGAACAACCTCTTTTAGGGTGCAAGATTTGGAGACAATGCTACCATGACTTTGAACTTGTTTAGGATGTCTTTGTCGATGGTAGATGTATGCAAAAAATCCATGATAGGTATGTGTACAAGTGTCTTTTTTAATTGTTCCATAATATCATAGGTCTTCCCATCAATTTTTTTAGTTGGTTTATTTTTGATAGGTGAAAAAGGTAGATTAAGCTCATTTGGAGTATTTGGTTGTGGTCCTCTAATAGTGTATTTGGCTCTTCAAGTTATGATTGCACAACCTTGATCTGGAACTTGGATTTGATAGTTGGTTGGGTAGGTAAGGAGGCTCAAAATGATGATTCTTAGATGATATGGTGCCTGATTATCAACACATCCCATGGAAGAGTCACTTTCATAAGGAGGTTGATAGGTATTATTCATTAAATAGGCATTATTGTATGAAAGTCCAAGCTGGTTGGTAGTTTGTCTAGGGTTAATAGTGATGGTGGCAACATGATCACCTGAAACATATCCTAAAACATTGTTGCAAGTATACACAATGACATGATGACCTCCTTGGTTGGTTTGATCATTTTCCCTTGGTTCCTACCATTTTTTTGTTGTCATTATGGTTGGCATTCTTGTTATTGATTATGTGGTGGAGTTATCTACCACTGTTGTTGTTATTTTTGGTACTACTACTGGTTATTATTATTTTTATATTGGGGAAATAGATTGTAGTATATACCCAAGTTATGATTTTTCATAAGAGTATGGGTATCTATTTCTATCTCTTCATTTTCTATCATGTTATAAATTAGATGCTTGATTTGGATACACCATCTTATGGAATGTCCTTTAACATGATGATACTCATAAAATTCATTTTCCTTATACCAATCAAGAAATGGAGTATCTTCAGGAAATGGCTTTGGTATATACCAAATAATCATATTGGCTTGAACAAGTCTTCAAAAAATAAACTCTATGGGTTCACCAAGATAACTAAATTAATGGGAAATGGGTGGTCTTCTCCTTGGAGGAGGGGTTTGTGATTGGTTCTGATTTTATTGTAGTTGGTTTTTTGGAGGGCTTAGTTGAATGTATGGAGGAAATGGTTGTTGAGTAGGTGGAGGTATACAAATAGCAAGTGTTTTCACCATCTGAACATGGCATGATTTAGTAACCCCATTACCATCAACATTTTATTATGGTTATAGGGTTTAGGTATTTCATTCTTTTTTGATTGAGGTGGCATTGAAGTTGGTACTTGATTTTGGTTCTAATTATGATTCTTGTATACACATAATATTTTCACACTTTTATCAATTACTGATGTTTTCTATCTTGTAGGAATCTATTGAGTCTCAATCTCTCTAAATGCATGCACTAAGGGGTGTATTGAGAAAGGGATGGGCAGACCAATAGTGTTTTTCAATATTTTTGCCCCTTATTTTCACTTGATACTAATCCAACTAGCTCCTAAAAACATTCCCCTAAGATTTGACTCCTTTTTTCACACTCCTCCAATATTTTACCACCTTTGATAACCCTTTTCCTAACATAAAACCTCTTTTGATAGTTTATATGACTATGTTATTTTTGTCAACCGTGTACTCTTCTTGGTAAAACTTATTTAGGGTCTAAGTCATCTCTTGGCCAACCTAGTTAGTTTTTGTCAATAACATTACTACATTGACTGGGTCAACCTTGTCAGCCAAAACTTTTGGAAGGGTTTAGGGTTAAATCCACCTATAGAAACACATCCATTTCTCCATTATTAGAGACATTAAGAGTTATTATTCATTTGTGCTTCTTTACAACTTGCTCTTCCACCATTCTACTTGAGGAATATTAGCTTAGGCTTTCTACTTGGAGAAGAATCTAGTCTTGTGGAGAAGTCTTAGATGCTTTAAAATTTCTTGGTCATCCTTATAAACCATAAAAACCTCTTGTGAATCACCTTTGACCAATGGAGAGATTGATTCTCGATGGGTTCATCTTCTAGGTAAGTGTCTATAAATTTGCTCCTCTCTTTAGTAGATAGATGTAGCATAAGAAATGGATTTTGAATAATATTTCTCATCCTCTCCATGCATTAGGGTCTTACCTATACATAGCTTAATTAGGATTCTCTTATGCATGTTTAATTTCATTTACTAACCCCAACTTTATGTCACAAGATTTGGTGAGCACTAGATTAGATTTCTTTGATTTTACTTGTTATTAATATAATGAATATGAAAATATAAGACCTAGTTAGGGTTATTACATAGTTTTCCTTGAATGGAGGCTTTAAAACCTTCTCTAGTGATATTATTATGGTAAGAGATCCCCTAAGTGTTTCTAGTAGATCCATATTGGTCATGACCTTGATTATCTAATGTATCCCCAATTAAAATTGTAAGTAAAATATATCTTTTCCAAGCTATGATTGATTTGTAGATCTGATGCATTTTTAATTTCATACATTTTGGTGAAATTAATGTGAATCTAACCCTTGTAGGTTTTCTTTCACACTTTTCATTTCTATCATTTTATTATTTTTTTATATTTATAATACTAGGTCAACTAGGATGATATAGTTTTTAACTTCTATGCATAGGTTTAATACATAGTCTCGTCAAAATTACTATGTTCCTTTTGTGTAGGTATTCATCAGTTATAGGTTACTAGAGTGAATAGGTTGACATATTACTCTTATTCACTTCTAGACAGTAGACTATGTCAAATAAGTCGACTTAGTCTCTTATTCAACTATAAAATAATAAACTAAGTTGTACAAGTTGACTTTGTATCAGTCAGCTTCTAGATAACAAACCAGGTTGACTCAATCATCTTAAACAAGCTTCAACAAATAAGAAATTATAGAACTAGGTCAACCTAGTTGACACAATTAGCAGAACTTGCAAATAACATTCAAGAAACTTCAATTGAAATTTCATAGTCATCAGCATCTTCCAACCCACCACGATTTCTTTCTTTCTCTCTCTTTCAATTTAGTTATTCCTTACAATTCTATTTTTCAAAATTTGCAGTCTTCAAAACTACAATCCTATAGTAAACTAGGTTTACTTGGTCGACCTAGCTCTATAGTCTAACTTCTATCTAAAGACTGGGTCAACCTGATCGACTTAGTTCTTAAGGACTCTTACTTATGTAGTATAGGAGAGACCCTATTGACTCTATTTTTTAATGTTTGCATACACTATCATCTAAATTGACTTTATACTATGTTTAAATTGGGAATTAACAACTATATGCTAGTAATTAATTCACACTTTCATTTTTAGATATTTACATGCGTAGAGCAACTCACATAGTTTAATTATGTGGTTTTTTAATATACAGTTTAGTCACATTATTTTTATCTTTGTTTTGCATACTACCAAGTCACATAATTTCAAAATACATTTAAACATTTATCTATCCAAGGCCTACCTACTTGGATTTCATCATCAAGTGAGAATCTTATTTGGTTTTTTGGCCAAGCATAAACATGTGGTTAATGGTATATTGATCAGAAATTGGGTTTTGATAATGGTTCCAATTCAGATTTTTAGTGATGGCACACTATAGAGCTCTTTGAGAGATTTCTGACGCATTTTTTAGAACATAAATCTGAGTTTGGGAGATCCTATTTTGGTCATTTGAAGATGATCGATAAATGTCCCAATGTGACATGTGGCATGTGTTTCAATGTGGTTTTGACATTTGGCACGAGGACCTATCAGAGGTCAACAATTGGCAAAATGAAAGGTTTGCAAAAAAATCGTTCGATGACATGCCACATCATCAACATGCCATCTAGAGTTAAGTGACTAAGCTCAAAGATAAGCTCATTGACCGAGCCATGTGGTGAGTTCAAAGGAGTCCACAGGCCAAAGCCTAAGCAAGGTGTCAAGCCTGAGTCTAAGGCAGAATACACAGGGTCATGTGGCGAGCGTGGAAGATAAGACCCAGCCTAAACTCAAGAAAAAGGAGCCATGTGGCTAAAGCCATGAGAGAAATGGGCAGATAAAGGCTTTTTAAAGCCTTATCCTATCTGCAATCCATGCATGTGGGATAAACCCATGATGGAAATGGTAGACCAAGGCTATTTTAAGCCTTGTTTAATCCTCTCCACCCACACATGTGGGACAAATGGATAGTCAAGCACCTAAATAGAAGGCTGAAGAATTGAACTGCTGACCTCCCATGTAAAAGAGATAGGCCTTCACTACTTAGGCTATGGACTTCCAAGTGTTTTGAAAGGAGCGAACTTGTATTTAAAGGGAAGCTTCTGGCCGACTGTGTATTGGAGAATATAGACCTGCTTATAGTATTTGGTCATTTTGGAGCCCTTAGAGGCCAAATCAAAGCTTGGAGTAAATAAAAAATTTGTTTATAATTCCAATACGCTCTATGTAGTATATTCATTTTCCCATTTTGGAGAATTGGTGATGCCATTTTGAACTATATAAGTTACCAATTTCAATTTGGTGAAGCCTCTATGTGTGATTTAGGAAGGTGAAGGACATGCTGAGTTAGCCAAGGTCTTTCGAAGGTCTGAAACACTATTTTTGTAGAGAGATATGATCTTTTGTTGTTTGTAAGTATTATTTTGGCTTGAAAATTTAGCAACAATTAATGGATTAGTTCGATAAGAACCTGGGGACGTAGGAAATTCCAAACCCCGTAAACAATTTCTATGTTTTGATCTTTGGATTCATTTTTGCATTTCAATTTTAGTTATTATTTAGATTATAAAATCAGATTTTTAATCAGAATGAAAAATTTAATGAATTGATCATTTATGGAAAATTGGATAAAATCGAGAATTTGAAAAATCTGACAGTTTTAATGGATATTTGATGTGATCTATCAATTCACCTTTATTTCAGTTTTGAAACTTGATTTAAATCAGATTTTCATCAGTTTCTAAATAATCCAATGTTAAAAAAGTTGAGAAATTTAGTATTCATACTTAAAAATTCACTTTGATTTTATCAGTGGTGTTTACGGATCAAGTTGGTATCAGAGTAGTTAGAATGCAGGGATTGCTTCTAGTTGTGTATTGACAGTTGCTTCTAGAATAGTTGGATTATTGGTTTGCAGATTGATTATATTGCAGTGTGCAGTGAAGAATCAGGGGTTTGTAGGAAACCATGGGTAGGTTGTCACAGATTGAGGCCATAAAAGATGAAAATGCAATCTTGAGATGCCAAAAATTTGCACTTGAATTGCAAGTGGCAAAGTTAAAATCAGAGCTTGAATCCAAGGATGAGATCTTGATTAGATTGCAATGTGGTGAGTGTGAAAAGGTAAAGCCTTCAACTTCAAATGTCGAGACTATGACTGAGTACACTATAATTTTTTCACCACCAGAACCTTCATCTTCTTTTACCATTTCAGATTCAAATTCTAGTAATATTGTTTTTGGTGATTTTGAAAGATACACTAAGGGCATAGGATCTAAATTGTTGTTTAAAATGGGCTATAATGGAGAATGACTTGGTAGAGATAGCCAAGGTATATCTAACCCAATTCAGGTTGAGTACAGGCCTCTTCATGCAAGTTTGGGTTATACTAGTGTGCAGGTGGATGATGGAGAATTTTCTTCCATGGCTAAAGGAAGACGAGCTTCCAATAGCGAAGGTTCTAAGCCACTAGTTCAAAGGTGTAAAGGTAAAAGAGGTATTGAGATTCCACCTCCTGATTCTTACACTGAATCTTCTGATCCAATTGATATATTTAAGAAGTTTGGATATAATGTACAGAAAAATAATGCAATCATTTCCATGCACTTTTTGTGGGATGAATAACCATAGTGCTAAGACTTGTTGGTAATGAAAAGCTTTGTTTAAGTAAATTGCATGTTTGAAAGACCATTCTCATGTTAATTTGGGAATTAGCAAAAGGGAACCCTCACCTAAGAAGGATGTTTGCACTTATTGTAAAGTGAGTGGACATAGGATTGATAGATGTTTTAAGCTTCATTCATCTTCACCTTCAAGTAATGTTAAAACTAAGATGATCTACAAACCTCTCACTAAGGTTAATGAAGCTAATTCAATCCATAATGTAGTTGACAATATAATCCAAGATAAGGTAAAACCTACAAGTGACAATCCATTTAAGAGGTTAAGTCAACAATATGCAATTGATAATGAATCCACAGAGATAATCAATTTCACTAGAAAGAAAGAATTGGTTAAGTGGATTATCACTACATTCTTTTTGTAAAGCATGGTTATGAATTCACCTAAGGGAATGAATAAGCTTTGATAGATGTAGATTAGAGTTAGTGGGAACACTTTAAGATAGGTTTACCATATGAAGTTTTTCAATTCTCACTTTTTGATAACTCTAAGTTTTTGATCTCCAGAATATACTGTATGGGTAGTCTAATAATGGAAAAGACATTAACTCATTTGAAACAGTTGGGGATATAGTAGAGTGATGTTGTGAGTTATTTCCTTACAGGATTTGATAGTTAGACTACTATTTTGAATGTATTTATTTTGGCATAGAGATGTTTAGATGCATTTTTTAAGACCCTTTGGGCATGTTTAGATGTTAGGCAGCATACACTTTTGGTTATTTGCATTTGCTTACCATATAAGTCCCATACTAGGGCATTATATTACATGTCCACAACATTTATTATATGTTGTCGACATTATAAACTTGTCTTGCAGTTACATCGGGAGTTGTTTCAATTTTTGGCAATTCACCGCTTTATAGAGTGTGACATTTAGGCAGGGAGTTTGATATGTTGTAATCACTTTGGAAGTTGTAGATTCACTTACCCATGCCTTCAGAGTAGGCATTTTTGTAGTTTGATTATGAAGCATTTTAATGTAATTATTTATATCTCTTGCTATGATTGGGTTATGTTTTCATGGATGTAGTATACCAGTTTGTAGTTTTAGGGGATATTACACTTTTAGAGACCAAAAGCCTTCCATTAGGGAGGTGTGATCAGAAATTGGGTTCTGCTAATGGTTCCAATTCAGAGTTTTAGTGGTGACACATTATAGAGATCTTTTAGAGATTTTCGATGCATTTTTTGGAACATAAATCCGAGTTTGGGAGCTCCTATTATGGTCATTTGAAAATGGTCGATAAGTGTCATAATGTGACATGTGGCATGTGTTTTAATGTGGTTTTGGAATTTGGCATGAGGACCTATCAGAGGTCAACACTTGGCAAAATGAAAGGTTTGCAAAAAAATGGATCGATGACATGCCACATCATCAACATGCCATGTGGAGTTAAGTGACTAAGCTCGAAGATAAGCTCGTTGACCAAGCCATGTGGTGAGTTCAAAGGAGTCCGCAAGCCAAAGCCTGAGCAAGGTGTCAAGCCTGAGTCTAAGGCAGAATACATAAGGTCATGTGGTGAGCGAGGAAGATAAGACCCAGCCCGAGCTAGAGAAAAAGGAGCCATGTGGCCAAAGCCATGAGAGAAATGGGTGGCTAAAGGCTTTTTAAAGCCTTATCCTATCTGTAATCCATGCATGTGGGATAAACCCATGATGGAAACGGCAGACCAAGGCTATTTTAAGCCTTGTTTAATCCTCTCCACCCACACATGTGGGATAAATGGATAGTCAATCACCTAAATAGAAGGTTGAAGACTTGAACCATCGACCTCCCATGCAAAAGAGATAGGCCTTGACCACTTAGGCTATGGACTTCCAAGTGTTTTGAAAGGAGCAAACTTGTATTTAAAGGGAAGCTTCTGGTTGACTGTGTATTGGAGAATATAGACCCGCTTATAGTATTTGGTCATTTTGGAGCCCTTAGAGGCTAAATCAGAGCTCAGAGTAAACTACAAAGTTGTTTATAATTCTGATACGCTCTGTGAAGTATATTCATTTTCCCATTTTGGAAATTGGTGATGTCATTTTAAGCTATATAATTTACTAATTTCAATTTGGAGAAGCCTCTGCATGTGATTCAAGAAGGTGAAGGACGCGTTGAGTCAGGCAAGGTATTTTGAAGGTTTGAAACACTATTTTTACAAAGAGATGATCTTTTTTTGTTTGTAAGTATTATTTTGGCTTGAAAATTTAGCAACAATTAATGGATCGGTTCGATAAGAACCTAGGGACGTAGGAAATTTTGAACCCCATAAACAATTTATGTGTTTTGATCTTTGGATTCATTTTTGCATTTCAGTTTCAGTTATTATTCATATTATAAATTTAGATTTTTAATCAGAATGCAAAATTTAATGAATTGATCATTTACAAGAAATTGGATAAAATCAAGAATTTGAAAAATGTGACGGTTTCAATGGATATTTGATGTGATCTATCAAGTCACCTTTATTTTAGTTTTGATAACTTGATTTAGATCAGATTTTCATTAGTTTCTAAATACTCCAATGTTAAAAAAGTTGAGAAATTCAGTATTCGTACTTAAAACTTTACTTTGAGATTATCAGTGGTGTTTACAGATAATATATATTGGTAAAGCACCCAACACCCTTATTTTTATAAGATTGGGAAGTGATGGGGTAGGCCCTAATACCAAGCCAGTACTATTGCCAACATAGATCTATTTTAGCCCAGACATCCTAACACCATCCATAGACTGCTTTTTAGTTCACTACTTTCAGCCAACTTCCCTATCACACTTAAAATAACAATATATAATAATCTAACAACATTCATGATGACCACTTAGTTAGCATTTACTTTTTAGTTGTTCTCTACTCATTATATGTTGTATTATAAAAACTTGTATTGGCTGGTATTGGTGAAATTTTTTGTGTTGTGTACCCCAATTGGATCATTCTCTTTGATCCAATTGCTTATGTGTTTAGTTCCATTTCTTGATTCAAAGTACATTCCAAAAATGTATCCTTATTTTTAGTACATTGTCATTATGTTCGACATAGTCTCTTATAAACTATCTTTTTCCCTACCTACATTACTAAATCAATTTGGTTGACTCTATATCCATTTTATCAATCAGGTTACAATATTATTTTGAAGTGGTCAACCCTATATCCTTATTAAACTATGTTTTTCCTAGTTTGTAGTACTAGATTGACCTGGTTGACTCTATACTCTTATTGTTGACCTTGATTCCGACTTCGCTATCTATTTTTATTTCCTTAGCATTCTGTTCATTTCCTTAAATCATCATGAAGTCCTCTATTAGAATATTCTTGGATAATTTTAATCCATTTAGACAATATATGGGATATTCATTTCTCCCTCTCTTTTCTTTCGAAGAGAACCCTCACTCTTATAGCACCTCTTCCCCTCCTTCGTCTATGAATTACAACATCGTTCAAATCACACCTCAGGATGAATTTGGTGGATCTGATTCTTTTTGTACCTATCAAGACAATTCTCATCTTTAAACCTTTTAACAGAATGTGAGATTAATTGACATAAGTCTATCCAATAATCCCACTGGTAATCCATCTTCCAACAACCCTCAACTTAATATCAACTCAAGGAGTTCTCTTATAAACACCAATCCCCCAATTGATATGACTTAACTTCTTACACAATTTATATAAAAAATGAATATAATGCAAACTTATAACACCTCTCAAATGATGCAATTATAATTTCATTTGATCAATATGGCTAATCAATCTCTCGCTATTAATCCTCAAACTTATCCAAATTTTATTCCTTCGCCTATTAGAGATGCCTCAGGAAATGTTATTCCTCAACCTATAATGAATTAAAAAATGCTTTAAAAAATCCAAAATGAGCCTTTAGATCATTTCATCATATCTATTGATATTGGAAATATTTTTCCAACTATCAAGTATGATAGGACTAAAGACCCTGCATCCTTTTTTAAAGCCTTTGGCAATCTTTACAAAGAGTGGATGCAAACTACTACTTTTACCACAGCTAAACTTTTAGTTAAAACCTTCACTGGTGATGTATTAGAATGGTACAACCAACTTACCCAACATTCTATTTGGTAACTTGAGTATTTAGTGAATCCTTTAGTTAAAGAGTTTCAACATAACAATTTCCCCAAAAATTGCCTTATCCATTTTATCAATGCTAAGCAATCTCCCACCAAATTAGCTCATGATTTTATCAAATGATGGAAATTTTTGGATCATAAAGTTGACCATAACATAACTGATGACAATTTGTTTAAACTCTTTATAATTGCTTTAACTCTTTCAATTCAATATAAGGTTTGAAATTTTGCTCCTCAAACACTTAATGACGATCTTGACCAAGCTAAACATCAAGACTTCCTCATGAATCAATTTGATAACATGAAATAATCATTACTTCACCCACCCATACTTCATCCTCCTTCTAATGATTGACCTTTGATCTTATACGCTTCTTCCACACCCATCTCAGTTGGGGTAATACTTACCCAACAAGATGATACTAGAAGAGAATATGCCATATATTATATCAACCAAGGCCTCATTGATTATGAGAAACGTTACATAAAATTTAAATGCAATTTCCTCTCCATATATTTAATAAATGAAAAACTTTGACATTATATGATTTATCAGACCACTTATGTTATCATTCATTTTGATCCCCTTCATCACTTCTCAAAAACCTTTCTTCCTAGAGATAGAATTAACAAATGGATGGTCCTCATGGAATTTTATCTCTGAAATATTTCATAAAAATTTATCAAAAGACAAATCATCACTAATCAACTTGCCATGTCTCCCATGCCCACTATTAACCACCTTCAAGATAGTCTTTTAGATGATAATATTATCTATATTAAAGGTCTCAACCAAGACATATCTCTTAAATATTACTTTGTTAACTTCACTTTTGATCTCAAAGAAAGTAATTTCAATCAATCCACTATTCCCCCCATTACTACTAAACCAAAAGTAGTTATCAAATAACTTCCTGAAATTAATGTCAATTTACATGAGGATACTTAGAACCTTCACTATGATGTTGTTAAATTCCTTCAAGGAGCTGGGGCAGGTTGTATTCTTACAAGCCCTCTTAGAAAATTAATCCCTTTATCTTTTTTTTTAACATTTGACATCACTAATAACATGTTCAAATATGAATATTTAATCTTAGGCATAAGAGCTACCCTTGATTTAGATATCCAATGTCTGCATGTTTTAGGTGATTCCCAGCTCATTTGCCATCAAGTTAATGGTGATTACCAATGAAAAATTTAAAATATCATTTCTTATCATCAAATTACAACTCTCTCACCAAATATTTCATTTCTTTCACCATTGATCCTATCCCTCGAGATCAAAATTCTATTACTAATTCTCTTGCTTTTTTTACATGTCTTTTTCATCTACACCAAGTTCTTACCGATCCCACTTTTCTTATCCAAACAATAAAATATCCATCCTCTATTCAACCACATGATTCACTTATTTTCCACATTGAGTCTTTCACCATTCACCAAAACCTATGGTACAAAGATATCACTCAATTTCTAGAACACCAAACTTATCCTCCCAACCTAAATTCCTACAAAAAGACTCACATTCACAAATAAGCTTGTAAATATGTATTTTTATATAACATCATTTACTATTGCAATTCTAAAGGTACCTTGTTCTGATATGTTATTCAAGATGAGGTTCTTCCTCTTATTAAAAAATCACATGGGGGCATTTGCGGTGGCCATTGTAACAGACATGCTACAGCCCGCATATGCCTTGGTATGGGATACTTTTGGCCCACTATTGAAAAGGATGCCATCAAATTTTATAAAAAAATTATTCCTTACCAAATTTATATGATTTAATTATTTCACCTATGATTGAGCTTTAAACTATAGAATCTCTCTGGTCATTTTTAATGTGGGGAATGGATCTCATAGACAAACTATCTCGATCTCAAGATGGGCATGTCTTCATAATCACAAATACCAAATATTTCATCAAGTGGGTTGAAGTTATTCCCCTTGTTAATGTCACAAGTACCACCATATACAAATTTATCTTTAATCAAATCATTTTTTGCTTTAGTGTTCCTCATACTATCATTTCAAATAATGGTGGTAATTTCAAAAATAAAGATATCAAACAACTATATGCTAAATTTAAAATCAATCAAAAATTTTACACACCCTAACATCCACAATGTAATGGCCAGGATGAGGCCACTAATAAAATTCTTAATAAAATTATCCAAAAGACAATTCTTAAAACACACATAGATTGGCACCTTCATCTTTATCCTACTCTTTGGGCCTATTGCACTAGCATATGTACTACCACTGGGGAAATGTCATTCTCACTAGTCTATGGTTCTAAATGAGTCTTTCCATTAGAATTTGAGCTTCCCTCTCTCTATATATTTCTTCATGGTATCATACCCAATGAATAATTATGTGAAACTCTCATTCATGATATCGATCTCCTCGATGAGCACCATCTTTCTATTTTACAACACAATCACCAATACAAGGTCCGTATTGCCAAACAACATAACAAATGAGTTAAAGTTTAAAAGTTTAATGTTGATGATCTTGTCACTAAAATATACTACACTCATGATAAATAAGGTAAATATGCCCTAAAATGGTGGGGCCCTTATTTAGTCAAATATATTAATGGTCCAAGTACTTATCACCTTCAAACCAATGAAGGTCATATTTTCAAAGAACCTACCAATGCATAATTCCTCAAGAAATATTTTACCTAATATTTCCCTTCTTTTCATGCTTTCTATATTCTATCTACATCACACTTTTTGTAATATACTTACATGGGTCTCACCCTCTACAACAGTTCTCTCTTCTCACAAACATTAATCCTTTCTTTTAGTTTTTTTCTTTTCATTGTTTTCATGAGTTGCATTGTAAAACTGTGGATAGGACCAGTCTTCCTCATGATGTACTTTTATATTCTTTGTTTTCATACTTTTCATGCACATTTTTTTGTACCCTTGTGGGTTTATCTTTTATGAGTTGTAGTGTAAGACCATGGATAGGATCTATCCTTCCTCATAAAATCGCCATCTTTTCATTCATTTTCTAGAATGTGTTTAGCAATGGTTACGAGTTCTTGATCTTTGTTCTCATCTCTAGCTTTTACTTATTTTGATAGATGAAATTGGCATAATAATCTATGTTGGCATATTTTTCTATATTTCCCTCATTCTTCTGAAAAGGAATCACACTTTTATATCATTGTATCCATTTTTCACCCTTTGTCACATTTTTTATGATTTAAAGTAATTCAAAGTGTTTCATGTTTCATTCCTCTTGATTTCCTTTCCTTTCACTCACATTAGATAAAACAAGATCTAATTAAAGATAGCACTTTTATTTCACCTAGATTTATGAGACTCTTAGACACCATGCTCTTTGAGTTCTCTCTCTTAGCAACCAAGTCCCCCATGTTTGGTTTTCCAAATCCATATGGAGGAGGAATAGAAAAATCCATCAATAAATTTAAAATCTAATTCATTTGAAATAAAAGGTAATGATATACAAAAAGGCAACATATAAATCTCAAAATTTAAAATCACACCAAAAGATGTGATTACAAGCACATCTCCTATCATTGATCAAAGCTCAAACTCCATCATTGGCCTCACAATAGAGCTGAGGTCCATTAGGGTGTAGTAGGCTAGTATATTGGATTAGGAAAATTCCACAAAATCTATGGTGCTACCTACTTTCTCACGCAAGTACCCAATCTTTGTAGTAGACCAATGACTCTATAATGGGTCCTAAACTATGGGTAATATGTTGTGGGAAGGTAGGTCCATTTTAATTTTCATGCATATAGCCTTATTCAAATGATCTACATAATTCATTTTATTAGACTAAGACTTGTGTGGCTAAGAAAAGTTCTTCAAAGTCCTTAAATTCAAAAGTCCTCTTGTTTTGAAAAACCTAATTTGGTGGTTTTTCCTTCATTCTCCCCTCCTCCCATTTCATTTCCCCCCTTGACAAGAAACTTGTGATTCCAAATATGTTTTCCCCTCTTCTTTACTTCCTTTTTCTTCACATCTTAAAAACATGCTAGTACTCCTTTATTTTAGTTTTACCTATCCTTAGATCAAAATAATATGCTTGAGAGAATAGGAATACTTTACACTATGTCTCTACATTTCTAGATGTGTTTTGCTTTCTTTTACGATTTGTTATTGTTGTACTACCCTTTTTGTGGACACTTAAGTCAGTTTCTACTTTCATATACTTTTTCTATTGTTGAGTGAGGTTGGATTGTTACTCCTCATTCACCAATGTTGTTTTCCCTTTCATGCACCTTTTTTCATTGATGATTGAGGAAGGATTATTATTGCTCATTCATCAATGTTGTTTTAACATTTTTTCTTGTCCATCTTTGTTTAAGTAAGGATTGTTACTGCTTTCACATTGATGTTTGATTACCATCCTTTTGACATGTATCCTTGGTTTGACTTGGTGAGTTTGCCTTTCTTATTTAAGGTTTACTTGTTTGCAATTTTTTGTCTTTAGTATCCTTGGTTTTTTGATTACTCGATTTACTCTAAATTTTGACTTGGCCATTTGGTCTAACTAGCACTTATCACCCGAGCTTGCCAAATTCCCAAGTACATCATGTCCACATAGTACCAATTATCTTGGCTTTTCTATGTTTGTTTATTTTTTCTCTTTAGTTTTTTTTTCTTGGGTTTGTCAAAAGTAGTCTCTATGCCCTCCAAAATCAAAACTAAAAACATAGTAGACAGCCATCCAATGATAAAGGTAAGTTAAGGTACACATTACATTTACTTTTTCAATTATTTCCCTTTCCATCATTTACTTCTAGTTATTTTTTATTTAAAATAATGCAACCTTTTTTTAGACTTAGCATTATGTGTTACTATGTTCTTTCTCTAAGCACCATCCCATGTTGCACCTGAATAACACATGACAAGATTGGAGTGGGGCATATGTATACACATAATATTTTCACACTTTTATCAATTACTGATGTTTACTATCTTGTAGGAACCCATCAAGCCTCAATCTCTCTAAGTGCATGCCCTAAGGGGTGCACCGAGAAAGGGGTGGGTAGACCATGGATGCTTCACAAGATTGTGGTCCCTTATTACCACTTGTTACCAATCCAACAAGCTCTTAAAAACATTACCCTAAGCTTTGACTCCTATTTTTCACACTCTTCTAGTTTTTTACCACCTTTGGTATCATTTTTCCTAACTTAAAACCTCTTTTTATAGTTTACATGACTATGTTGATTGTGTTGACCTTGTACTCTTATTAGTAAAAATTATTTAGGGTCTAGGTTGGCTCTTGGCCAACCTAGTCCCTGACCTAGTGATTTTTTATCAATAAAAATACTAGGTCGACTGGGTCGACCCTATTGGCTAAAACTTTTAGAAGGGTTTAAGGTTAAATTTGCCTATATAAATGCATACATTTTACCATTATTAGATACATCAAGATTTATTATTCATGTGCACTTTTTTATAATCTGTTCTTCCAACATTCTACTTAAGGAGTCTTAGATTAGGGTTTTCACTTGGAGAAGAATCTAGTCTTGTGTAGAAGTCTTGGATTCTTTGGACTTTGTTAATGATCCTTACAAACCACAACAACCTCTTATGAGTCACCTTTCACCAAGGGAGAGATTTATTCTTGATGGGTTCATGTTCTAAGTATCTCTAACTTTGATCTTCTCTTTAGTAGATAGAAGTAGCATAAGTAATGGATTTTGAATAATATTTATCTTCCTCTCCATGTATTAGGGTCTTACCTATACATAGCTTAACTAGGATTCTCTTATGCATGTTTACTTTAATTTGTTAACCCCCACTTTGTGCCACAAGCTTTGGTGAGCACTAGATTAGATTTCTTTGATTTTACTTGTTATTAGTATAGTGAATATGAAAACATAGGACCTAGTTAGGGTTATTGCATAGTTTTACTTGATTGGAGGCTTTGAAACCCTCCCTAGTGATCTTATTATGGTAAGAGATCCCCTAATTAGGTCTAGCAGATCCATATTGGTCATGACCCTAGTTATCTAATGTATCCCCAATCATAAGTGTAATCAAGATCTATCTTTTCCAATATATGATTGATTTATAGATCTGATGCATTTCTAATTACATACAGTTATGACCTTGATTTTGGTTTTGGTTTTGATTATGGTTCTATCCTTGATTCTAGTTTTGGTTATGATTAGAAGAAGATAGATTCATTATGCTTTTGTTGATAAGGTCTTTTTCAATATGTATGACTTTGGCTATAACCTATTTGAACATATGAGCACATTACAATTCAATATGATAGGATATCTCATTATGTAAGCTCTTGTTAAATATGGAATCCAACTATTTATCTGAAAGATTAAGTGTAAACCAACTTATTAGGGCTCTCCAACATTGCAAGTATGCAAAAAAACTCTCATCAATCTTTTGTTTAGCTTATCCTAGATCCACAATAGTAATCTCATGCTCAAGATTGTATGAAAATTATTGTACAAACTTATTTGGGAAATCATCGAATTCAAGTACATATTTCTTTAGAAATTTCAACAACCATTCCAAGGCTTATCCAGCTAGACTCCTCGAGAAGAGTAGAAATAAATATATATTGATATAATCCACTGATTGGCAAGCAACAAAGAATTCCTTCAAATTCTCTCTAGAATCACCTTTGCCTTTGTATTTATCAAATTTAGATGGCTAATAATATTAGATCCAGCAAAGAGATGAATAAATGAATTAACTAGCATACAAGTGTATGAAACAATATAATGGAAATCCTATTAAATAAGCACACACAAAAAAACCTAAAAAACAAGGAGGTGGGTGGAACTAAAATCATCAAGTAGCACAAAATAGTTAGGCTCGTAAAACCTACCTACCTAAGTGTTTAAAACCATTATAACCATAATCAAGGAATATACCTTAGAAAATAGACTAAGTTAATACATTAATATGCTAATACCCTCCCTTAATGACTAAACTAGAAATAAGGTCAAGTTTGTCATTAAATTTTATGAACTTGTCTAATCCAAGTGGTTTGGTCATTATATCATCTGGTTACTCTACAGTGGGGCAGTAGAAGAGACTAATGTTTTCATTTGTAACCAACTATCAGATGTGATGATGGTGAACCTCAATGTGTTTGGTCATAACAAGGAATAATATATTCTTCACCATATTTAGAACACTTTGGTTGTCATAAAAAATCAAAGTAGGCTTTGATGACTCAAACTGAAGAGCCTCCAAGATTTTTCTATCAACATAGTTTCACAACCTGCACTAACCATAGCTTTATACTCTACTTTTATTGAAGATAATGCCACTGTAGTTTATAGTTTTCTCTACCATGATAAAAATATTGAACCAAGAGTGAATACATAGCTTGTTGTAGATTTTATTGAATCTACTGATCCTACCCAATCAGAGTTAAAATATCCTAAAAGTTCAAAATCTATAGACTTCTTATATAGTATGCCAAAGTCAAGAGTACCTTTGACATATCTTAATACCCATTTTTTAACTAACCAATGTACTTCATGTGGTTTATACATGAAGTGATATATAAAACACATTGCAAAACAAATATCTGATCTAGTGGTAGTGAGTTAAATGAGATTGCCCACTAGCTGCCAATACACTATTTCATTGATCAAAAGTGAAGTAGTGTCAGTTGAAATTTTATCTCCAACTTCCATAGGTGTGTGAGTTGAATTAAAGTCTATCATTCTAAACCTTTACATCAATTATTTGGCATACTTATTTTGTGACATGAATACAACACAATCACCTTGCCAAAATTCAACAACTAAATAGTATTTTAGTAGTCCTAAGTCTATCATGTCAAAAGTACAACAAATATTAGCGTTTATTTGTTGAATGAGACTAGGACTACTCCCAGTGATGGCTATATCATCAACATATATAGTGAGAATAAATATATCATCACTATACACCTTTACATATAGAGTTGGTTCAGAATTACACATTTTGAAACTAGACTTTTTAAGATATGAATATATTTTCATATACCAGGCTCGAGGAGCCTACTTAAGCCCATACAAGGACTTGATAAACTTGCAAACAAAATTTTCCTTAGTAGGAACCTTAAAACCCTATGGTTGAACCATTTAGACTTCCTCCTCCATATCTCCATTCAAGAAATCACTCTTGACATCCATTTGATGCACTTTCCATCCAAACTGAGCAACAACAGCAACAATCAAATGAAAAGTTACCATCTTTGTAGTAGGAGCAAAAGGATCTTCATAATAAACCCCTTCCTCTTGTGCATAACCTTTTGAAATAAGTTTGGCTTTGTATTTTTTTAAGGAACCATCTACTTTATGCTTTACATTGTAGATCCATTCAAAACCAATGGATTTCTTTCCTAGTGGTAGCTCCATGAGCTCTTAAGTCTTATTTTTCATCAAAGAATCATATTCCAATTGTATGGTTGATTCCCACTCATGATTCCTTTTGGATTATGAAAAATAATTAGGCTTAAACACATGTGAAAAAGTAGTTGTTAGAGCGAAATTATCATACTCACCTTTATTACCGAACTACTTTCATGATCTCAATCTTCTTCCTTCCACACCTTGTGGCAAATCTCCCTCCTTTAGTGCTTCCATTATGGTAGAATACCATGTTGGCTTCTTTGGTTATTCTGTTAGAACCTCATAATGACCTATAACAATTCACTCCATAAAATGTGATTCTAATAATGAACTAGAATCCTGCTCAACTTTCACATCACAACCTATAATAGAATCATTAGAAGACAATAATGACTCGATATTTGAAACTATACCAGTTATTTTGAAATATGGCATCTATTTATTTACTATGACATCAATATTTACCACAAATTTGTTAATAAAAACATCAAGTAATCGATAGGCCTTTGATTGCTCATTGTACCCAACAAACATGTATTCTTATCTTTTCACATCCAAGTTACTTCTCTTTTGACTAAGAATAATTGCAAAAGCTACACAACCAAAAATTATAAAAGACTTACATCTAGAATTCAACCTAACCAAGTCTCCTCTAAAATCATATTCTCTAGAAATTTTGTAGGAATTTTATTGAGGATATATACCACCATATTCACTATCTCTACCCAATATCTATATGGGACATTTCTGCTTTGGACCATATAGTGAGCCATGTCCATCACTATCCTATTTTTCCTTTCCACAACTCTATTTTACTATAGAGTGTAAGGGGTAGTGCACTGTCTATGTATACATTTAGTGGCATAAAACTCCTTAAACTATTTTGAGATGAACTCACCCCCATTATCCATCTAAAAAAATTCAATGACCATCCCACCTATTTCTCAACCATAGCTTTCCAAGTAAGGAAGTTAGAAAAATAATTAGATTTATTCACTAGAAAGTATACCCACTTTTTCATAGAGAAATCATTGACTAGTAATAGAAAATAATGGGCTCCAAAAGGGTTAGGTGTCTACATTAGACCATACAAGTTTGCATGTACTAGATCCAATACTCCCTTATCTCTCAAAGCTTTACCAACATCAAATGAATGTATAACTTGCTTCCCCAACTGACATCTAGTACATACATGATGACTATCCCTAATAGAAGGAATCCCCTTAACCATCTTAGTCTTTCTCAATGTATTCAAATACTAGAAATTCAAATGCCCATACCTTTCATGCCATAGTGAACTTGTGCTATCAACCATTGCAAGTGCACTTTCCTTTGCCCTCTGTGAGTCTACAAGCTTATATAAGCCTTTCTCACCAAGCCCAACATCAATAATCTTGCTATTTTTGGTAGTGACTAAACATTTTTGTCTTTGAAATGTTATGACAAAATCAAAATTTTTAAGTGATCTCACTAATTGAAAACAATTTTTTATTCATATCAGGCACATACCTAACATTCTTAAATATATAGCAAACTACACCATTAAAACTAATCTGAACATTACCATATCCCTTCATAAAATGAGTTCTACCATCTCCCAAAGATACAAATTCATTATTACTATCATTTTCAACAAAATCCACATACCAGTCCTTATGGCATGTATAATGGTGAGATGCCCCTTAATCAAAGTACTAAGCTCGATCTACCACAGAATTAACACTAGAAGTCATGAAAACAAAATTAGGAGATTTTTCCTTGCCTTTACCTTCAACTATATTCACATGATGAGTTTTATTTCTAGGGTATCCATATCTTGTTGTCTTTTCCTTCAATCTTTCTTAAGATGACCAAGTTGCTTATAGTAAAAACATTTCCACTTAGATCTCCTATTAGAACCACTTGTGAAGTTTCTGTCAGATAACTAATAATTTTACCAAAATGCTTACCCTTTCCCTTGATGAAGAATGCACTCTATATAGAAGTACATGTAGACAACATTGTTTGTTCTTATTGTCACTTCTTTTATAATAGCAATGTGGATAACTTTTCAAAGTCCAAAGTCTGCATCATATAAATCATTTTCAAGGACTCCACAAATGACTCAAATAAAGGTGGAAGATTTTGCATAACTAGAGGAATCAAATCTTGTTCATCAATAGGCTTCTACATAGCCTTCAACTGATCATTGACGTCCTTGATCTACAACAAAAATTCAAAAATGGAGCCACATTCTTGCATCTTAGTGAAAAATAACAAATTCTTCAAAAACAATATCATACTGGCTTCAAAAGCTTGATATTTGGAAGTAATATTAGTCCACAAGACTGATGCACTAGTCATATTTCTGACCTTTGAGATTAAATTATTTGTTACTGATAGTTTTAACAACATAAGAGCCTCATGATGACATTTATCATAGTCATTGGTACCTGTGGTAGGTATTAACTCTTTGTTAAGCACTATTTGATCAATATTATGATATTCACATATCATCAAAACCTTGTGACTCCACAAAGTAAAAATTTTGCCTATCAATTTTTTGTGAATCTACCAACAAGAGGTGTTATAAACTAACTGTTGTAAACTAACTATTTTGACCTAGTTTTTCCAAATAATGCAAATATTATAAAAACTATGACTTTACAT
The DNA here is from genome assembly GCA_037957365.1 of Torreya grandis. Classification (NCBI taxonomy): domain Eukaryota; kingdom Viridiplantae; phylum Streptophyta; class Pinopsida; order Cupressales; family Taxaceae; genus Torreya; species Torreya grandis. The sequence continues at coordinate 1,137,424 of JARHVA010000974.1, read as the reverse complement.
AAAATTGCTCTTACCCACTAATTCAAATCATAAACTGGTCAATACCTCTAGTTTTAAGCCAAAAAAACTCAAGATCATTCGAGAGATTTTAAACTTTTCATCTTTAAAAACACAAAAAAATGGACAAAAACAATTAAATCAAGAGATATACAACTTTGATAAAAAAAAATTATTTTTGCATTTGGATTCCATATAAAAAACCCAAAAATGATTAAATTTTTAGCCTCCTAGACACTTCTATGATAATTAATCACTGATTGGTATCTAATATGGCTTATATTCCAAAGTTTTCAATTTTTAATACTTTAATAAATTAAAATAATTGAAAATTAAAATATATTCACATGAATATAATTTTTTAAAACTTTATATTATAAAAATCAACCAATTAGAAGAGACCTATGTAGTTGCATGAAAATGGTCGACTTGTGAAACTTTTAAATGTTGATTACAGACCTATTTCTTAGTCAAATCAGATGTTGTTAGATCCAGTGAGCTTCTCTCAAAAAATAGAAATTTTTAGAGCCTTCACATGCCAAAAACAATGCCCAAATAAAAATCTAGTCTCCTCCCCAAACCGTATGGAAATGACCAACCAGAAAACTTCAAATGCAATTTTTGTGTAAAATACTTAGCAAAATTCAATTTCATCTTATTTAGTAGATGAATCTCGAGCCAAAAAAAATTATAGAAACAAGAATCATAAAAAATAGTGATCAAATTAATTTTTGGGTTTTTTCTCCAAATTGAATGACTGGTCACAGGAAAAAAAAATCTTCCTCTCACAGATCTCCATTGGGCACTTCACACTCCTCCCTGGTGAGACTGTCCACTCTTGCTTAACAGGATATCTCCCAAGCTTATCAAACTACAAGCTCTGATTACCATATTATATTTCGCAAAGATATGAAAAAATGAATTAACCAATGTACAAACATATGAAATAATATAATAGAAAGCCTATTATATAGGCACAAAAGGAATACTTAAAAAACAAGGAGGTGGGTGGAACCAAAATCATCAAGTAGCATAAAATAGCTAGGCCCGTGAAACTTACATACCTAAATGGTTAAAACCACTATAACCACAATCGATGAATATACCTTAGTAAATAGCCTAATATAACACATTAATATGCTAATACATAACTAGTGGAAATGGTATTTTTAAATACTTCATGTTGAATAGGTAAGAGCATATCTCTTCCAGTTTAAATTTCTTTATTTATTTTCCAACCTATATCACTTGAATTGCATCCTTCATCTATTGTAACTCTTGGGCTAGGAAATTAGGAGTGACCTTTTGCTTGGGAGGTTACACTATCAAAAGTGGATTACCTTGACCAGGGTAGGTGTATAGTGGGATGTTGGTTTAATTGGTCAGATGACCAAGTATGATATATGTGCATTAAGATTATATAGTGGGTATAGAATATGTTGTTTTTTAGGCATGTTTTAGTTTGGGTTATCTATATAATCCTGATTAGTGAATTATGGTTATGGTAATGGTATTTGGCTCTATAGAATATGTTGGTATTATTGGGCTTGGGAGGGAAATTGTTGTCTACTTGTTTAACCCTGTTGGATATAGGAGACACACTACTAACTAGATCCCTATTGTTGAAGGTGTTGGTAATTGGATCCTTGTTGCACATGCAATACCCATTGGGTGAAAGGAAATTATTGTCGAGCACCTATTACTTGTGCATAAGAGCCTTGTTATTGGATAAACACCTTTTATTGGTTAGTACTTATATATTTGGCATTTATTATTGGGATGACACTTGTTTTAATAATTATTGAAATGACACTTGTTGGTTTGGCAATTATTATGGGTTCTACATTTGTTGACTTAGAAAGTGTTGTTATTAACCAACTATCACATTCTGATAATAGGGATATGTTATTGGTTAGGCAATGTTTTCAATTAAGGAGATACATTGGTCTGTGTTTGTTGTGGTGAAACATTCATTTCTACCTATGGAGGTAGCATAATGTTCTGCACTTATTGTGGTGGTAAGTTAGTCTAGTGTTGGCTTGTTGCCCCTATTACACATTGGAGGAAGCAGTTGGTTGGGGAGTGGAGTTTTCTTGTTGATTTTTGGAAATAAGTATACTTATTCCCTATTGTTTTAATCCACTCATGACATTTTTCAAAGGAACCTATCAGGTATTTTTTGGTGATAAATTAGACCCACTTTGATTTAAATTAGACTGCACTTGCGTGTTATCCATAACATTTTGAGTGACATTTAGTTTTATAAATATATCTTCCATCAAAATATGAACATTAAACATATCACCAACCACCATGTTTTGGCTAAAGGGGTCTATATTTTGAATTGTGTAATCCAAGGCATATATTTGTTTCCCTATTGATAGAGCTATCTTAATAAGCGGCACATTAGAAATAACCCTTGCATTGAGGTTATGAGCTAGGTTGAGATAGTTTTGGTAAACCTATTGTGCCTATTCCATTTGTTCATCCATAATACCTTTTATTTTTGTAAACATATTTTGGTCTTATTGTATCATTTGGACCAAATTATGGCTATAACTAGTAGATGCCTATTTGAATGGTTGAATTCATAGTGCATTACTAGGTGTTCTAATCAAACTACTCATATTTTTTGTTGGGAAGTCTAGTATAAACCTGGTCCCTACTTTGATAGCTCTAAATAGCACTTCATCTTTGTTTTCCAACAAATGACATTCAAACAAGTTTGGATCATAACTAGTTTGTGTTAGCATCATAACATAATACAACTCTTGTTTTTAGGTTTGTTTAATGTTAGGCATCATTTGATCAAGGTATTGATGCATTTGCTCTAAATCTTGGACTAGATAAGGAGGCACAGTTACCAAATATTTCACTAAAAGGTCATGCCTTTGTTTAATCTATGGGATTTTATAAGGTGGATAAGGATCTATCTTGTAATTGACATCATCATATGACTCTTGAACTAAAGGGTCATTAGTCACAAAGTTCCCATAGCTAAGATTATACATGGTCCTACTACATGTGTAATGAGGCAAGTTTAGATCCATGGAAAGGTAATGTGACAAACAAAGGGTCTAAAGGTAATGAACAAACAAGATCTAAAAAATGGCCTTTGGCTCTATAAAAGAGACACAAAGGGAGAAATAACTAAACTATGCAAGGGTATAACAAAACAAAAAGCAAGACTGCTCTAATAAAATGATACTGATTTGCTCAAAGGTGGTTATAATCAACAACAAAAGTAACACAATAGATCTAACTCATTTATGGCTAGAGTACTGATTTGCCCATAATTGGTTATAATCAGTCACAAGAGTTTATAAACAAAGTATAATAATTATGAACTAGAAACAAAAGATAACAATGATTTGACCAAAGGTGATTATAATCATGATAAAATAAGGATAGACTCAGAAACACAAAAAAAAACAAGAACAAGAACTTAAAATCAAAATAAACTAAGGTAATTAGCTCAGACGACACTTGGTAATTGGCTCACTTAAGACTCAAAGTTTGACTCATGAAAACTATTGAAACAATGGAACTAGGATAGTAAAAAAATTGGCACAAAAAACTTTAAACAAAGTACACAGCAACAACTTGGATCAAAAGGGACACTCTAAACAAGGCTCAAATAAATAACAATCGTTAGGTCTAGGCTAGGGGTATTTGAGATCAAATATGGAACCAACCCAAGTAACACAATATAAACACAAAACGGTAGACAACTTAAGCCCAAATTAGATGAGGCTTTGGCATGAATCTGATTAGTTTAAGGTTTACACTTCAAAAATTTGAGTTGCATAATTAATTCAAAAAGACCTAAATGTTCTAAGGCAAAAGGGTTAGACCAAAATGGGTAGAGTAACCATACATTTTAAACAAGAGAGGTATAACAATGGTTTGTAATTTGTTTTCAATATAAACAAAATATTGGAATAATTTTGTCAGCATAACAACATTCCTTCAAATAAATGACATGGTAAAAGATTTAGACTAAAATATCCAAGGCAAAAGTTTGAGATGAAATGCGCAGCATAATGACGCCCCATTTTAAATAAAAGACACAAGTGGTTTTGAAACAAAATTCCAAGGCAAAAAGTGTGACACAAATGAACAGAGTAACACCTCTTTGGCTAAAGGGGTGTAAAAATAACATGAATGTTTTAGACTTGTTTTGATGTGTTTTTGACAAACAAAATAGTTTTAGACTCAAAATAATGCAAGTAAAATAAATAGACATAAAAACACCTAAGTGCATCATCCTATCCCTAAAAACTAAAAAGTTTGCTTTGTACTATCAAATTTCATCGATATACTCCTTCTTGAGAGGAACTAATTTGTTGATCTGATAAATTTAGATGCAAATGAAAAGTAGGGTTTTTTAGGCTCCTCTCAATAATTTGTTTAGTGACATGGAACTTTGGGATACTCACCTTCAATTTAAAATATTTTTGAGACAAGTGGGGTTTGTCTAAAAATTATAATTTTTATTCATTCTAGATGGTCCCAAATGTGGTTAACATTAGAGATGCAATCACGCCAATTAAGTTTATAACAGTTAATTTAATATGCAAGGGTCTATTCATTTATTATAGAAACTCCATCTATGTACTTATTTTTGGAGGTATAATCACTAAGAGGGGGGTGAATTAGTGATGGAAAATATTTAAATTTAATTCCAAATCTTTCAGACTATTATTCAATCAGCATATATCAACTTGATCAGGTAACATTAATAAGAGAGCTCATTCGTTAAATGCATACACAAGATCATACACACAACACATAGTTCCTATGGGAAACCCTCATGGGGAATAAAACCCACTCTCAATCCTGAAAACACATGGACTACTTGTCTTATAAGATGATTACAAATAAGAGACCCTTTTAGTGAAGCACCCACTTCACAAAGAACACCTACCCCTAAGTATGAACAAGCACACACTTGATCTATATGTTGAGAACCCACACAAAACCTACGAAATCAATAGCTCCATAATTATAATTTCATATCAATAAATGGAGTCACAATGTATAACACATCTCTTTAATCCTAAGCACTCTCTCAACCCTGCTTTACATAGGTAATTCATCCAAAACACCCTTTTAGATCACTCTAAACTTCTTCAGTCATCCTCAACCACAAACTTATAACAACTCTATAATCACAATAGATACATGATCAAAAGGTCATCCACACAATCCTCTATTTTAACTACCTCTTAACTCATCCACACAACATACACCTTCTCTTCACTCAGCTCATACAAGTCTTTATTTATCTTTCAACACACATTCCTCAAGTTTACACAAGTCCATTCAACATGCCTAGAAACCATCACATTTGGTTTCACCTTTTATAGAGTTTTCATGATTATTATGATCATAACCTTCCTTATTGGCCACAACATATGCCTTCACCCTTAATCCATATAACATGGGTCACCTTTAATCACAACCCTCTTTCAAATAGGCCTAAGTCACCTTTTAGGTCCTATGAGGACCCATTCACCTCTTTGACACTTCTTTGAGCAAACTAAAAACATAAGAATGCTTTGAAATGCATAGACACATGCCACAAAATATATAGGTCCTCTTTAAGTGATAATAACCATCAGAACACCCTTATACTAAAACTCAATTCACTCAAACAACATTTTTTGCACATAGCCACCATGAATGAACACACAATCACCTTATAATTCTTTGGTCATACTAAATATGATTGATCAAACCTTAATAATTCATACATATGGTCCTCATGGAGTCTACAATACTCTTTAACTATTATCTCATCTTGAAATATTGGATACCATCAAGAACAACTCAATTACCCTTCTTGGATTACTTACAGAGCATGAATGATCACATAGTCAACTTGGAGGATCAATAAATTTGATTGTACAAACATTTATACCTTTAAATTAAGATTTATAGATGTGTATTGAAGTCCTCTACAAATTTTATTTTTATTACAATAAAAATTTTGCATAGATCAAAATTTGTGACTCAAAAACCAAACACTGGTCTTTCCTTCATTAAATTCAAATATTTATGTCCAAACAGTCACAGTTAAACCTCAGTCACTTAGAACACATCTCATGCTCTTCACTCAGCTTGCTCAACTCACACCATTTATCTTCTTCAAAATTATCTCAAACTTTAACTTGTAGTGTTCCACTATCCAAATGTTAAACCTCAAACATGGTGACCTCATCTCGTGCTTTTTAATAATCTTGACCACATACACATTGTCGATATGTGTTGAGTAGCTTGGTCTTTATCTTGCAATACTCACCATTAGATATTGCTCATAATTCCAATGATTATATCACTTGGCACCCTCACATGTCTTCTGAGCAATTTATTGATAGTCCCTTGAACTTGTTCCACTTGGCAATCTCACATGCATTATTGACTTTTTGACTTGTCCTGCACCGTTGATCTTCGTCAATGTGAATCGTCACTCACCATTGACCTTCTATTTAGAATAGCGAGCTTGTGACACTTATCACCTATGCATGTAAACTTTGACATGTTGACTTAATACATACCATTGATCTAAATATGTATGATTAAGTGCTCACCATTGGATATTTTAGACCAATGACCTCAGACTTCAACATGATTAAACTTGATGGTCTTTGGCCCATCACAATCTACTAGAGTAACTTTAAATATTTATAACTTGAGCTAGAAAACACTTTAAGACTCCAAATTTTTAGGGTAGATTCTTGTAACTATAGACAATATATCCATGTAATCCTTTGACCAATATTAACTTTTTGCATACCTAAAATAAATGCTCAAACTTGTTGGATCTTTCATATCTACATGACATGCAGTGAGGGTTTGGCTTCTCTTAAGATAGAAGATGCATTTTTCTCATTCTAAATGATCACAAAACATACAAGAGCTCCTCCAAAACATCTATGGATGCCTCACAACCTCTTCTATGTCCTTATAGACCTGTACATGTGCCATATCTCTTCAAACTCTCAATCTGATCACTTTATCATTCATGCATTAGTACCATATGCTCTCTTTGACATCAATGACAACTTAAAACACCAATGACCATGTCCAATAATCTCCCCCTTTTTCATTGATGGAAAACCACACTCCGAATGTCTTCTCTCATATTGAACAACTCTATATTCTGATCTTTCTTCCCCTTTGACATTAATGACAAAAGATATCTTCCTCAACATGCCAACAATCATTCCTTAACATCATGTATGCAATAAAAATACTATTTTAAGATGCTTAGGATACTTACATACTTTCAATCACATGAACCAATAGATCCCCCATTGACATGCATCCATCTCAACTAGGACTTCTCTGATCCTTGGACTTGACAAGTTGTCCATAGAGCTTAGAAAGATCCCCCTAATTCCATACTCCATCTCATATCATCTTGTCTTTGATATACACCAATATTGATAAAAATGAGAGGGACTCCCCCTAGGTCATCTACAAATAGGCAAACCTTGAGCATCATCAGATCATCTTGGTCTTTTGGAAAAAAGACCAAAAAGTCCACTTCTTCATACTAGCCTTGCTAAGAGGCCTTGTAACCCTACTTGGACCTTTTATAGCCCATAAATTTATGTGTATAAGCTTTCATAGCTTTAAATTTCATATCTAGAGTACACTCACATGCCCATTTAAACTTGTCAAAAATCAACACTCAACTCTTCCTCTGTAACATACTTCCTTCACAAACCTACTAGTCAATTAGCCCTCTATTTGCACAAATCCTCCTCTATGGAACCAACCATGTATTTTTAGAAGATTGTGAAAGACTTTTTTATCATCTATTTGGCCATTTCAACTAATTAATCAGACTTAGACCTCAATTCATTAAGAAAACCACATTTCAAAAAAAATCCAAAACACTTAGATTTATAAGAGAAACTCGGTCAACACATCACCTTACAATCAATGCACACCTCTGATACATTTCTCACACCTAGAAGTCATCAATACACACTTATATACCAACTTTTGAGCTCAGAATCCTTTGGGAGCCCATATTTCCTATACATAATTTTTTACCTGCATACCCTTAAGTATAAACTAGGAAACCCAAGAGCAAACAAAAATCTCCAATTGCACACAAAAGACCTTCAAAGCTTGAAATCCCCTGCATCTCATCTTAATAAAGTCATCATAACTTTTTGTCATTAAGGCACCTTGACAACTTCCAATTCTTTAAATGACTTCTGAAAAAACTCCATATCGAGCCTGTAGACCTTGCACACACAGCTTCATTCCATCACAACATCTTGGAGTAGATTTATAAGACTCATTGCTCCCCCTTAGCCAAACATATATTCAAATGATATTCTTGTCTTGTAACATAAATCAAATATCAACTAGAATCCACCATGCTTCCTCTTGCTTTTCAAGTTTCTCCTTGAAGTCTAGATAGAGACACCCTAACTCACAATGTCCTAAAATAATGTGAAACTAGGAGTTACCCATAATTCCTCATAATCCTTATCCTCCTTGGTCATCTTATACTTATAGTTCTTATTTTTCATCTTAGGCTTAAGAGAAGCAGTGTGCTTATCCATTACAATATTCTCTTTCTCTTCCAAGCTTGATTTGACAATACATAAAGACAAGTATTCATGGCATACTTTTTCAACTAAAAAAGAGACTCATCACTAGATATTGAAAACTAATGTTCTCTGCATAAAACACATTCAACAATAGCAAGATTTTTGATTGTATCCATTCATACTTCATAACTAGTCTCAACTAGCACCTTGATCTTCTCTTTGAGTTTGGTCTCTTCATTCTCAACAGGAGAAGACAGTAGGATCTCTTGATTCTCTTCAACCTCTGTAGCATTTTCCACTTCAGAAAATACACTTAGACCTACAGACTCATTATGACTCATAATTTTCATCTTTGGTTTCCATAAGTTACATTGTCTTCTTTCTTGCACTCTAAGAGTCTGATTGAACTTATTTTGACTTGATGGCCTTTGCTTGCAGAACCTAGCAATATGACCAATCTTCTCCCAAATTTAACAAACCATTCTTCTTGAGGGAAACTTAACTTGTTTTACCTTATTTAGATAATATTTCTCAAAGTGTCCCACATCATGATAGTTGAATAACTCAACCTTGCTTATGCTATTTGATTGATAACTCCATTCATTCTCAATAGGTCTTCTACACTCTCTAGCCCTATGACCAAATTGATTAAAAGTATAGCAGTAACCATTGAAATTTACATACCTCATGGCATTTGGTTGTCTAATCTAATTTGTCCTCATTATGCCAACACCTTCATTTCTTGACTGATGATTTATCTTCAAGGTCTTATTGTCCTTGTTCACATTGGTCTTTATCCTATCTTAAGTTAAATTCTCTTGTTCTTCTTTGTAACCAAGTCTAGTTTTATCACTAGCATGTGACTATTCAGAATATTGTCTAGATCACTTGAGTTATTTTCAAATAGCACATATGATTTCATCTTACTAGATGTATTTTCTAACTCAGCTTTTAATGATTCATTTTTAATTTAATACCTTGAGCACTCATCTTTTTTAGTTTTTAGGCTTGTGGATAGGATTTCCAATTGAACACTGAGATGCTTAACTATATCTTCATGCCCATTGGTGTCTTCATTCATTATTGCCTCAAACACACTAAATTTCTCTTCATAGTCTTTGATTTGAGACTTCATCTTCTTGGTCTTCTTCATCTCAATATTCATATCTTCAAGAGTATTCATCATCTTAGTCTCATTGTCGTCCCTATTTTCTTCAACCTATGTATCACTCCAAGTAGACTCTTCTTTATATGAGCAACTTCCTTATCTTACCATGAAAATAAATCCATCTTCAATAGGACCATCATCTTCATTATCAAACTCAGAATCACTATCTTCACTCTCATCTGATGAGCTGTAATCTTTATTGGTGTAGAGACTTTTCTTGTTTTTTAAGGATTTCTTCTTATTGTCATACTTTTTGAATCCTTTATTCCCCTTATCAAACCTAAATATCTTCTTGCCTTCATATTGGCTTTCACTATGCTATTAATCATCATTATTCTTATGCTTATGAGGGAACTTGTTATCAAAGAGTCCTACTTCTCCACAATTAAAACATTTCAAAGGTAGTTTACCCTTATACTTCCCTGAGCCTGTTTTCAATTTTCATGTAAACGAAGATATTAGTTCATCATCAAATAATTCATCATACTTAAATTACATACATTGAGTTTTATTCTTATTTAGCTTAATTTATGTCTTAAATATTTCTTCCTTTGGTAATTTTTCATCATTGACTCTCATCTCATAGGCAGTAAGGATGCCATGCAATTCATCCATCTTCATCTGAGTGAGATCATGACTTTCTTCTACAACAAAAACCTTTGAGTCAAACTTGAGTATAAGGGTCTTGAATACCTTTTAAACTATAGTATATTCATCAATCATCTCTCCAAGACCCCTGATCATATTTACCACCTCATCAACCTTTATAAGATAGGATGTCATAGTGTCTTCTTCCTTCATCTTAAGACTCTCAAATTGCCTTTGATACATCTGTAACTTGGCCAATTTTACCTTTGAGTCTCCTTCACAAATAGTCTATAATTTGACCCAAATTTCCTTATCAATATTGCAATGGATCACTTTGGTGAACTCAGAATTAGATAGATCACAAATGATAGCATTCATATCCTTTTAGTTATTCTAACTCAACTTATTGTTAGCAGCACTAGTTGAAGGAGTAGTTGATGCAATATATCCATCCATGATAAATTTATAGATATCAAACCCTAGAGACATGATGTATGTCCTCATCCTTGTACTCTAAAAATCATAGTTTGACCCATTTAATAGTGGTTATTGCTTTGTATATAAACCTTGCATCTATTAACTTGCCATATTTTGCCTTGGATCACCTTCAAGTGGTTAAACTTGCAATGAATGTTTGGCTCTGATACCAATTATTGGAGGTACAATCATTAAGAGGGGGGTGAATTAGTGATGGTAGATATTTAACTTTAATTCCAAATATTTCAAACTATTAATCAATCAACATATATTAGCTTGATCAAGTAATATTAACAAGATAGCTCAATCATTCAATGCATACACAAGATCAAACACACAACATATAGTTCCTGTAGGAAACTTTCATAGGGAATAAAACCCAATATAAAGCATAAAAATGCATGGACTACTTGTCCTAAAAGATTATTATAAATAAGATACCCTTTTAGTGAAGCACCCACCCCTGAATATGAATAATCACCCACTTGCTCTAGTGTAGAACTATGGACTCCATCAGTATAATTATAGATGGAGCTAGAGACCAGATTCTTTGACAATTTATTATGTTTTGATGATTTTGAAGATGATAAAAGGATGATAATAACTTGAGAGGGTATATTTGGGCTTGAATAAACTCCCCCTATAATTTACAAAACTCAAAAATTGTCCTAATTGTCTCTATTAGGCTTCTCATTTCAACCTGTCTAAAATGGGAAGAGTGATCACATAGAGAAAAAAAGTGGAAACTCAAATTTGAAGGTATTTTAAGGTGTTTTGGATGGATTTTAGCATATGAGGTACCTATAAAGGTGTCATAACACCTCTTATATGTGTCATTATATAATTATGAAAATATTTCTGGTGCCAATTATCAAAACAAGCTTAATATAGGGTGATCATGGCAATAGATAATGATTGTGCTTGTGTAAGAGAATATAAATGATCAAAGAAACTTCCAATGCATATGAATGCCTACTTATAACCCAATATTCTTAGTGCACATGTTCACTATGAAATGGAAGTTGTACCTTATAATTTACATTGGTGTGTTAAATTTTTACATAAAAAATATTTATATACATGGCCCATTTATAATCAACCATTCAAATATTATAAAATTACAAAATTCACTATTGAGTATAAATCATAGATAGAAGCACCTCAATCTATTATAGTGCCACCACTAGAGATCATACCTATATAGTTTCAAGTAATTCTTAATCCTTTACACTATAATTTACTATTAGGTAGGCCATGGATACATGAAATGGAAGTTATACCTTTTAATTTACATTGGTGTGTTAAATTTTTACATAACAAATTTTTATATACATGCCCCATTGATAATCAACCATTCAAATATTATAAAATTATAGAATTCACTATTGAGGATAAATCATAGATAGAATCATCTCAATCTACTATAGTGCCACCACTAGAGATCATACATATATTAAAAATTCCTACATATGAGGTTGGTGAATACAATAAAATTAATCAAAATTTACATTCTATAGATATTTCCAATTCATTATAACCCAATATTCTTGAGCACCCACACAACACCTATGAAATCAAAAGATCCATAATTATAATTACATATCAATTTGATAGATTCATAATGTATAACACCTCTCTTTAATCCTCAACACTGTCTCAACCCTACTTTACATAGGTAATTCATCCAAAGTACCCTTTTGGATCTCTCTAAGATTTTTCACTCATCCTCAGCCATAAACCTATAGTAACTCTATAATCACAACAAACAAATGAAAAAAAGGTCATCCACATACTCTTCTCTGTAAAATACCTCTTAACTCATCCACACATCATCACCTTCTCTTTGCTCAACTCATACAAGTTTCTATTTGTCTCTCAACACACATTCCTCAAGTCTACATAAGTCTATTCAACATGCCTAGAAACCATCACATTTGGTTTCACCTTTTATAGAGTCTTCATGATTATTATGATCAAAACCTTCCTTTTCAGCCACAACACATGCCTTTACCCTTAAGGCATCTAACATGGGGTCACCTTTAAGCACAACCCTCTTTCAAATAGACTTAAGTGACCTTTTAGGTCCTATGAAGACCCACTCACCTCTTTGACACTTCTTTGAGAAAACTAAGAATACATGAATACTTTAAAATACATGGACACAATCTATAGGTCCTCCTTAAGTGATAACAACCATCACATCACCCTTCTACTAAAGCTCAATTTGCTCAAACAACATTCTGTGCACACAGCCACCATGAACGAACACATAGTCACCTTCTAAGCCTTTGATCATACTAAATATGATTGATCAAACCTTCATAATCCATAAATATGGTCCTCCTATAATCTACAACACTTTCTAGTAGTGATTTCATCTTCAAAAATAAAAATACCATCAAGAACAACTCAATTACCCTTCTTGGGTTACTTGCAGAGCATGAATGAACACACAATAAACTTTGGAGCTCAATAACTTTGATTTTACAAACATTTAGACCTTAAAATGAATATTTTTAGATGTGTCTTGAGTCATCTACAGCTTTAATTTTTATTTACATAATAAATTATGCATAGATTGAAAGTTATGGCTCAAAAAAAATCACTGGTCTTTCCTTCATTAAATTCAAATATTTAAATCCAAATGGTCATAGTTAAACCTCGGTCACTTATAACACATCTCATGCTCTTCACTCAGCTTGTTTAACTTACATTATCGATATTCTTTGAAAGTAGATCAAACCTTAAATCTCAATGCTCTACTATCCAAATGTTAAACCTTAAACATGTTGACCTCATCTCATGATTTCTAAATATATTGACCACATATGCACCGTTGATCTCTGCTAAGTAGCCTAGTCTTTATCTTACAATGCTCACCATTAGATCTTACTCAAAACTCCCAATATTATGACACTTGGCACCCTCATTTTCCTTATGATCACTTTACTAACATTCCCTTGTACTTGTGCCACTTGGTAGTCTCACATGTATTATTGACTTTTTGACTTGTCCAACGCCATTGATCTTCATCAGTACAAACTACCACTTGCCATTGATCTTATGTCAGACTAGTGAGCTTATGACACTTATCTCATTTACATGTACAACCTTTGACATCTTGAATTCATATGCATCATTGATCTCAATATGTATGATTAAGTTCTCACTGTTGGATCTTCTAGACCAATGACCTCAGACTTCAATGTGATTAAACTTAATAGTCTCTCACCCATCAAAGTCTACTAGAGTAACTTAAAGCTTTATAACTTGAGTTAGATAACACTTAAAGACTCCAATTTTTTAGGGTAGCCTTTTGGCACTATAGACAATATCTCCATGTAATCCTTTGACCAATATTAACTTTCTGTATACCTAAAATAAATGCTCAAACTTGTGGGATTTTTCATATTTACATGATGTGTAGTGATGAACTGACTTCTCTTAAGCTAGAAGATGCATTTTTCTCATTTCAAATGATCACAAAATATACTAGATCTCCTCCAAGACATCTATCGATACCTCACAACCTCTTATTTATCCTTATAAACTTGTACATGTGCCATATCTCTTCAATCTCTCAATCTGATCACTTTATCATTCATGCATTAGTACCACATGCTCTCTTTGACATCAATGATAACTTAAGACACCAATGACCATGTCCAACACTTCTTAGTGGATTTTGATGTTTAGCTAGACTTGACTCAGGTTTTCATTATGATCAGAGAAGTTATCCACTCATCCCATTGGTAATCATAGTATCATGTGCCCTGATTTATATACCCCATCATGGAGTAGGGTTGGTAAAATGTTGGGAGATGAAACTCCAGGTCAACACACCCCTAAATAACTTATGGGGAGGTTATGAACCCACCCACAATAAAAATGAAGAAAAGAAATAAATGAAAAATGAAAGCCTTTAAAGGTTATTTTTGGGTCACCCAAGTCACTCGAACCTTGGAGAGAGCATACGTGACATTCGTTCTAACATAAATTTTAAATAAAGATAATAAACAAACTAAAATTAGTCACCCAAGTTCCCTATAAGGGATGGGGGGAGAGCATACATGCAATAATTTGTAGCTTACCATAAATAAAGAAACTAGACTAACTTTGAAATTTAGCTAGTAATTAAAAATAAAAATAAAACAAAAAAGATATTAAGATATCTAACTAAAATGTGTGTTCCTTTTAATAGCTCTAAATCAAAGTGTGATTGAAATTTTGGCCCCTTGGCCTTGTTTGCACATGTAAAAATTTAAAAAAAAAATTAACAAGGCAACAAACAACTAAGTGGATTTTAAGCACCAAATAAAATGTGTGTAAGATTTAACCATGTTTAAACTTTTCTCTTTCCACCTCAGGATCTGCAATTTGTTAGAGGGTTTGCCTACTTAAAATCATAAAATTAAGTGAACAAATAAAAATTTAATTTGAGATCTCAGTTTTCTATAAAAAAATTATCGAAAAACAATCGTCATCAATCTATTAAGATCAATGTCAATTACAAAAATTGACATTGATTAAGGTAGATCATTGATGTTTCCTATAAACACACAAAAACAAACTCTATTTTAAAGGGAAATGGTTAATAAATGAGATTAAATCCCAAATATCTCTTGGATTCTATAATAAAAGGTTATGTAGACAACATACAGATCATCAAACATAAAATAAAGGCAAGAAAAATGAAGTAAAATCCTTGCTATCCATGTTTCCTAACTTGCTCTATTTTCTACATAGAGATCATGGTCGATTCCTAAAATTGACATCAATTTAGAAAATTGGTGTCTATCCCTACAACCTTATTAGAAAAAGACTTAAAATTCTAAGGTAACAATTGAAACTTAAAGATTTTAATCCATCTATTATAAAAACTAAGACTATCATATTAATCTCCTTGGCCATACATGATATTTCATTCCAATGGGCATGTTATTATGTACCTTAGGAGTTTGAAGAGGAAACAATATGTAAATTAGTCTCTTGTTATTCAAAATGATAAAACATCAAGAATAACAATGCACCAAGACTAAACCCTCTTGCCTAAGAACTAGGGGGAGCATAACACAATAAACAAGAGCATAAAATAGAGATGAAGACAATACAAATTTATTACCTCCCTTGTTGCATATGATGCTTACTTATTAGCATAATAATGTTCATGCTCAGCCTATAAAAATTACAGTATTTTAGCAATACTATTCCATGGTGGTAGCATCTCTTCAATATACATTTATGGCTTGTTGTGAAGCTTGGCATAATAACACTACTCTTCAAAGGCTTCAAGAAAGGCATTCCAACAGAATAACCTTACACACAAAATCATATTTATAAATGGTTTGGGCACTTGTATTTATATCTCAAAGAACTAAATCTAATCGTGGGTAGCCTAGGTTAAATTATAACTTGGGTTGAGTCTAAATTAACCTAGGTTGAGTCAATCTAACTATAAGAGGGTTTAAGGCACTCATGAAATCTTAACACCTCAATTCCTGATATTTGTGAGGCATGACAACTCACTTTAGATATTTGAGAGATGTGAGTCATATTTTGGAATATTTATGAGATAATAAATCACTTTATTGGCTCATTTGACCCTTTGACTTCATTTTTGGCAAAAAGACCTTTTTAGTAAATGAAATTCATTAATTTGATTTGGAATTTTTACTTAGTCAAGTTAATTAGGATTTACAATATAATTAGTCTTGCTTAGTGATTTTTAGCTTTGGAAATTGATTTAAATGTCATGAATTAATAGATTAATGTGCCAAAAGTGTCAAATTATTAGGTCATAATTTGACTAGGGTTAGAATTGAACCAGGTTAGTGATGCATATTAGATAATACACCAAATAAGCTAGCCTCATCACATTTTTGGGCAATTAAATCCCTTAAGGGATGAATTTGGGCAATTCAAGTGATTTTTAGGCTTAAAATATGTCATTTGATAGAAATTAAACTGAATGTCAGTTTACACATGAAAGTGGCCAAAATTAAGTGTCTACATTATGATCACATTATGTTAACATAATTTTGTCATTTTAGTTTGAGATGCCACCTCACACTCTCTTTATCCTATATTATGAGCACTCTTGGAGTGAATTTTAAGCAAGAGAAGCAAGTCGTCAAAGAGAAGGAAAAGAGGAGATATTGTAATAAACTAGTTGAGCAATAAATATTTTGCATTAGCTTTGCATATGTGGTAATGGAATGGTTGTATGATCTTGGTTGAGAGTGTTGACCACTCCAATATTTCATATCATAGTAAAATTTTTGAAAATATGGTACATACATATTCTACATATGATAAACAAATTTATGCCATTATCCAAATATGAAGGGAATAGAATCATTACATATTTAGGAATAGAAACCATTATCCATATAGATCAATATTCTCTATAGCTCACGAAAATAAAGAAAAGGCTAAAAAATTATCGCCATCATAAGTGGTCTATCTTCCTATTGTCACCAATCTTGAACCTTAGAAGAGGTTGTTTAGGCCTCTTCCAGATTTGGGCAATATGGGAACATTTATAGGTATGTAGGTGTACCTATATTGGAAATGAGCATCTAGATTTAAGGGCTAGCTCCCTGAATGTATCTTGAAATACTCTTATCTATACCAACTAATTACTTATAGGTAAAAGAGTTAGAGAATGCATAAATATAACCTACACTAAAGGAGTTAATGCACTAAATGTTCAAGGATCTACTCTTAAGATTGACTCATTAGCACACTAATAGACCATGAATAGAACTAATACAATGTCTATAATGATTTCTAAGCAATAGTGTTTCACCTAGAGGTCAATTTGATGAACTCAGGTTGGAGGGTAATGAGGGTAAGGCTTGATTGAAAGCACTTATATTCAATTTATCAACTCTATACCTAAGACATCAACCTTAAGACACACTAGATGACCTACAAGAAATTTTATTAGCACTTAGGTTGAACCTAGACCTATAAAGGGAAGATGACAACCACTTTTGTATATCAAACAAATACACACACTACATATAGATTAGTAAATAACTAAAAATACTCTATTCATTACTCTAAGAGGTGTAGAATAAAAATTCTAGTAGAGTCTAGTTATACCAGCCTGAGGGATACTCAACAATAGCTCAAAGGCTATATTTATAGAAAAGGAGAGAAAAAGAGAAGGATTTTGGCACTAAAAAAGAATCAAATGAGAACAACTCCATTTGAACTGTAGTTACAACTATCTCTATAAAATATGCTCATTCAAAACTTTTGATTGATCCTTGTCACTTCAATTAGTTACACAGTTATATTACTCCCTCCTTGATCTTCCCTAATAGTTGTAATGGTAGGATCAAGTTATTTTGAGCTAGGTTCTAGCATCAATGTGGTTATAATAATCGTATCAATCTATTAGAGCTCTATCCTAGTGCTAAACTACTCCTAACTAGTTTTTCATGTCGTGTAATAGTGGAGAGAAGGGTCCCTTTCATGTAGTTGGTCCCAGAGATGAAACCATTGAAGTTTGTATATTCACCTCGGTGGCATCCTTTAAAACATTGGCTTTAGTCTAAACTAGACCATGCTCAAACTTGGCTCCATGCCTTTTATTTACCTTGCCCCATCAAAAATTACTTTTTTGACCTTCATTTAAGTCACTTGGGATGACCTTCATTTGATTGGCTATTGAAAACTAAATCAAATCATTGACCCCTTGACCCTCTCACTCTGTTGATCTTCCTAATGTAAGTGAATGCAATCCATAGATATTCTACCAAGACCCACATTTGTGCCACCTATCACCACCCTGCTGGACCAAACTTGATGAAATAAATTAGCCAATGTAATTATGTCTTTGGGGAAATTATTGTGGAATAAAATTCCTCAAAATAATTTGCTTGTTTGGGACTTTTACATCAAGATATTTTCATTGGGCCTTTTTTTGTAGACCATTTTCCTTAGGATTTTGTGCCAAGACATTTCTTCTGAAAGAATTGGTCCTCTAGACTTTTGTTGTGGTCAAAATTTTAAGAAAAATTGGTCTTCAGGAAAATTATCCCAAGATAATTATCTTGAAAGAATTCATACTTAGCTTTTCCATGAAACATTTTTCTCAAAACAATTCAGTTCGTTGGGATTTTCGTTATGGATAAAATGTCTAAGAGAATTATGTCCTTAGCTCTTTCTATGGACCTTTTGATTTGGACAAAATGTTTGAAAGAATTCATGCCCTATACTTTTTATTTTTGGCACTTAGTCTTCAGGCCTTTTGCAAAGGGCACTTTGCTGAAAAAAGACCCTTTAAGATTTTTGTATTGCCCACTTTCCCCAAAGGAAATCATTTCATAGCCAAATTTTAGAAACATTTTTATTGAAATAATTTGTGCCCTTGTATCTTTTGTCAAAACTTTTGTCTTCAAGCTTTTTGATTTTGAATGACATTTGTGGCCCTTCAAAACTTTTGTATAGGACACTTTCCCAAAAAATGACCTTTTGGGATTTTTGTATCAGCCACTTTCCCCAAAGGAAATCCATGCCTTAGCCAAATTTTAGAAACATTTTTCCCAAAATAATTCATGCCCTTGTACCTTTTTTCAAAACTTTTATCTTCGGGCTGACATTTGTGACCCTTCAGAACTTTTGTATAAGACTCTTTTACTGAAGAAATGACTCCTTAGAACTTTTGTCTAGGACATTTTGCTAAAGAATGACTCTTAGAGAAAATTGTTTGGATAATTTTATCAAAAGAAATTATTGTTAGGCTTTTAATGTAGACAAAATTTCCACAATAATTTGTGTCTTCAGGACTTTTATTTTAGACAAAATGTCTGAAACAATTCATGATGTTTAGCCAAAAAACTTGAAATAAGTTTCCCAAAATAATTCTAACACTTAGCCAAATAAAGTGAAATAATTTCTCTAAGGGAATTATGCCTTATAATTTTTTTGCGGGCTTTATGTGGAATAATTTATCTGATAGAACTCTGAATTCTCTAACACTTTTCCAAAATTTGAAATATTCCCTGAGTGTAAACCTAGGCTTTCCTAGACTTGTTCTTGCAACTGCTCAGCACCATGAAAACCTGCCACTTGCATATATGACCCTAAAATGACCCCTAAGACATCAAATGATAAAGGACTAAGCTATACTATGACTAAAGCTTATAATAGCATATGAAATGACATCAAATGAGTTGCAGCATACACCATGACATTATAAAAAAGCCCCTATACAAGATTCTAACAATAGGGGGTTGACCCATTTTGGCCTGGGGTAAAAATGGTCAATATATTTAGTGATTTCCCAAGGGTGGCATGCTTGTTATGCCATGACCAGTTACCTAATCCTGTTCATTAGGATATGGAGTCACAAGTATACAGGTTGGACATACAAACTACCTCTATAAACTAAACAACACAAAATAATAGAAACAAAACACAAAACAAAAACACACATGTGCTTCAAAAGCACTTATTAGGACACAACATAATAAGAAAGGAAATACACACCTAGCCTAATATTTATAAGATTGACTCTTAGTTCTCAATAGCAGGGTTTTAAATGTATCCCATTCATAGGGATAGGCAACTCTTCTCTATTCATCCTTGGTAACTAAAAATAGTTACTTTACTTGTACTTGATGATGACATACAGTCTACTCCATAGGTATCAAATTTGGTATGCCTCCCTGGTTTTGCTCTATCTTCATCTTATTTCAAGACTAAATCACCTTCTTGAAATGAACTTGGAGTTGGCTTTTTATCAAAAGACCTCTTCATTAGTACTTGGTGATGCTCCATAGCTTGATGAGCTTTATCTCTCATCTCTTATAACTCCATAATTTTTTCAATCTCACCTTCATTGGAATGTTTTCAAATAACTCTAGTTGATGTGCTAATTTTAAGGTAGGCAAATCTTGAGAGCTAGACAACCTGGATTCCCTTCCATAGATAAGCACAAAAGGATAATTTCCTATTGTCCTCCTGGGAGTTATCCTATCATCCCATAAATTTGTCTTCAATTTGATGTGTCAAGCTCTTTGGTTATGCTCTAAGGTTATCTTGATGATTTTGATTAGGTTCTTGTTAGTAGATTTAGCTAACCCATTACCTTGAGGGTAATATTTGGATTAAGTGCTCAATAATATGCCATTTCTATTTACCCAATTAGTTGTCTTAGCACCCATAAAATCAAGACCATTATTTGAAATAATAATAGAGGGAGTGCCAAACCTTGTTATGATGCTCTCATAGAACTCCAAGATAACATTCTCATTATCTTCCTTCAATGTTACTACCTCAACCCATATTGTAAAATATTCAGTTACTGTGAGTATCCATTTATGACAAGCACTTGATGGGGGATTTATCATGCCAATGAAATCAAGACCCCATTGCATGAAAGGTTGATCAACTTGGATAGGCTTCAAAGGAAGAGTTACAAGCTTTTGCTTTCCTACAAAGAAAGTGCATTGTCCACACCTTCTCACCCAAGCATGGTAGTCTTTGAAAAGGCTGGGCTAATAATAGCCAACCCTCATGATCTTGAAAGCTATGGTTTTTGGAGATAAATGACCTCCCATTATCCCATCATAGAATTTCTTAAGAAACACTCCAAATTGATCATTATCAATACATCTCAATAGCAAACCATTGATGTCCCTCCTAAAAATCACACCATCCATAAGACAAAAGGGAATAGATTGCAATCTAAAATATATCCTTTGTGATCTACTCATATAATTAGGATACTCACCATTTTGAAGAAATCTAATCATATCTCATATCCAACTTTGAGGAGGCAATGAATTAGCTAGTTGGGAATAATCATGATTGACTAGAGCCTCTTCCTTAGACTCATGAAGATCTAAATCTAGATGTTCACAAAGGCCTTTAACCCTTACCAATTTTGTCAATTTGATATCAACATCATATTCCATTACCTTAGTGATCCATCCTGCCCTCTTTTCAATAAAATATTAACTCAAAAGAAACTCGTTGGTGCTAGGATGAGATACCATAACATGAATTTTATTATTTGAAACCATATGTCTAAACTTTTTTAGTCCCCTTATAATAACAAGGACGTGTTTCTCTACAAAGGTGTACTTGACTTCATAATATTCTAAACCTTGACTAAATAATGCAATAGGTTGTTCCACACCCTCATCATTATTTTACATCAGCATGGCTGAGATAGTATCAAGGTTAAAAAATGAATACAACATGAAGTCTTTAGTAAAATCATGATTCAAAACATTAAAAACTTCTACAATTTCTTTCTTTATGGCTTCAAAACTTCTCTTACCCTCTTTGGTCCAAGAAAAGACTTGGTTCTTCCTGAGCATAGTTGTGACAGGTTTCACCAAAGATGCAAAACCAAGTATGAACCTCCTTACAAAAATATCTTACCTAACAAACTTTTAAGACATTTTTTTATGCAAATGCAATGATAAACCTAGAATGGCCTCTATTCTTTCAAGATCAATAATCAAACCATCCTTGGAAATAGTATGTCTTAAGAGCTTACCTTCATGAACAGTAAAGATTCACTTCTTTAGATTAAGAGATACTCCATACTACCTACATATTTTAAACACTTGCCTCAAGTGTTGCATGTGTTCATTAGCATCTTTATAAAACATTGTTATATCATCTAGATAAACCAATAACATCACATTGGTCAAACCTTTGAATGCCATGTCCATTATTATTTGAAAAGTGGCACCAACATTAGATAGACCAAAGGGCATCTTCTTATAAAAAAAATTACCCCATTTAGTAGTGAAGGATGTCTTAAATTGGTCATCTTCATTGATTAAATTTTGATTATAGCATGAATATCCATCTAGAAGAGAAAAATGTTGAGAACCTGAAACCATTTGCAAAATCTATTTCATTGAGAGTACAAGTTAGTGATCTTTGAGTGACACTCTATTAAGATCCCTAAAGTCAACACAAATTCTTATCTCCCCATTCTTATTTCTAATAGGCACAAGGTTATCTACCCATGTTGAATGCTTGGTGGGAAATATTATTTTATATTCAAGGAGTTTGGTAAGCTCTAACCTCATGAGTTATTCAACCTTGGGTTTGATGGGTCTTTGTTTTTGTCTAACCAGTTTAACTCTAGGTTCCAACTCAATAGTATGGTGTGCTAGGATAGGATCAAATCCTTTTAGGTCCTTATATTCCCAAGCAAGGATATCATGAAACTCTCTACATAGCTCAATGAATGTTTGTTTCTCTAATGTAGAACATACCTTGCTTAGTTTGAGGAGTTTGTCCTTGAAGATCAAGACTCTTTCATAATTATCCTCTTTTGTAGACATACTCAATTTATCCTTTTGATAATTTTTAGTGAAGATATTTTCTAAGGTCACCAAACCCTTAGGTATCTTATTGGTTCTTAGTTGCACAATCTGATCACCCAATTTTTCTTGGAGCCTCCTTTGATTCCTTGAAGAAAACTCAGCCTCATTTTTCAAGAAGCATGCAATGTGTTTATCACTGTCAAACAATTGCCAAGACACCTAATTATTAGGTATATAAGGTTAGATAATGATCTTAATATGAGACTATTTTCCCTCCTCTTTTATGGTAGTTAGAGTATCAAATTGAGCTCCTATGGTAGCTAGTCTATCAACATGACTATTTTGCTCCCTTAGGACTGATTATATATTAAATACATTGAATTTTTCAAGTAGATCTCATATCATGTGCCTGTATGACTTAATTAGAGTGTTCTTGGTAGCAACCACATTCCTTACTTGACGAACAACCAATTCACTATCTCCATATACTTGTAAGTTCTTGATTCATTCTCTCCTTGCCCATTGAAGGTTGTGAATCAAACCTTCGTACTAAACCACATTAAAAGTAAAATTGAAATGAAATCTATATGAAGCATAATAATATTATTTGGATGGGGAGACCAACATAACACCAGCCCCTACACCAACTTTACTTTTAGAACCATCAAAAAACATCTTCCATAGCTCATCATCTTCACCCTCTTCTTTTGAAAGTAGAGGTGTTGGTATTCTTTCTTCATGTATAAAATATACTCCTAAATCAGTTTCCTCCATAAGATAATAAGGATCATGCTCATAAGTTTTAGTACCATATTCATCAAGAAATAAATTTATAATGACCTCAAACTTCAAGGAAGTGTCATTGCCTATAATAGAATACTTTTCTTCATGAACAACATAATTCAAATTAGAACTTGTCTCAATGTAAGGTTCAGTATGAAACCTTGCAAGGGTTTGTGTCCTAATTTTCACCTTAGCCCTGTACCTTGTTCTAAAGTCCAAGAAAGGCCAGTCAAATAAGAGATATCCACCTATCTTGGTTGTGAAGTCTCTTGATAGGAAGATTGCAAAGTGGGTTGGGAGATCAACCACAACTATGTCTTCTAAGATAGGAAAACTAGGACAACCGTCCAAGAAAACATTCAAGCCCTTTATCAATCCTAGTATTTTGGCAAGCATACCATATAATTTAAGGACCCCTTTGTTATGTGGGTCATATTTTAGGCATAACTTATCAGCTATAACTTTGGGCATGATAGAAGTAGAAGCTCCACTATCGACTATCAAATTATGTACCAACTTATCACTTATAATGAGGGTGAGGTAAAATGGTGGAGGTTTATTAGCCCTAGTGGATGGTTCAAAAATAGTACTAGGATAATTTTCAAGAGCAACATGGCTATGACTTTGATTTAAGGGTGAGACACTAATCGGGATAGAAAATAACTATTTTTGTAGGAGTTCCTTTTAACCAAGCATATAAAGAACATCCAAAAGAGAAATGGATGTTTTAGTACTCTTCAAAGAATATACAACATTTAAATAAACCATACCTACTTTATTTTGGGATCTTGTAGGTAGTGACTTACTTAGAACCTAAGGAATAGGAGCAAACATTACCATATTTTGACTTGCTAGAGATGTAGAAGTTTTTGGAACTATCACACTTGTAGCTATGTCTTATTACCTTGTAGAAGGATTGGATGAGCTTATATGCATGTTACCAACACCTCCTAGAGAATTCCTCTTAGACCTTGTATTGTCTATGATAGAGGCTCCTTGATTTAGCACAAAAGTGTCTTCAACTAGAAAAGTGGTGAAGATCTCTCCGTGAGGTTGCCAATCTTCATTAACTTGCATCATCACCTCATCCTCATTTGATAAGAGGGGAGTAACTACTCCTTGAGCCACCATAGTTTGATCTCTATTCTCATTGGCATCCCTAAATTGGTCTTACTACTAATCTTCTCCCTACACCAAATTGTTATGAATTGGTACCATCTCCTTTGCATTGGTGGTAGAGTTAGGACTATATATATTGGTAGGCCTATTGGGATTAGGTTGTCATGGGCCTCTTCCTCTTACATATTGTTGATAATAGGGTTAAGGATTATGATAGAAACCTTGTTGCATATTAGCTTTCCTATTCTGAGCCTTTACGGATAGGAACTTTGCTTTTCAATAAGAATCATCCTATGCCTTCTTGGGAGCAACCTTAGTCTTGGTATTGACATTAGGAACTTGGGCTATATCTAGAGTATTAGAAAAAGTATAAGACAAAGGAGGTATACACACCTTAGGAGGAAATATTCAAACTTGGATGAGACTATTCTTGACTTTAATATCAAGATCATATGCTTTAGGAAGAGTGGGACCTCCCATAGATTAAAGCATGACAACAATTTTAGTATCAATGGCTTTTAAGTAAGTAGGGAACACAAAGCTAGCAGGTGGTCTCATGGGAGGATGAAATCTATGCCAAGTCTTCTTAAACCTTTGGTTGAAGTCATGCATTATTTCTTTGGATCCCCTTTGTATTATATTGAGCTGATGTATGAGAGAGGCATGGTCACTCTCATTTTCAAATCTAAAAGTCAACGACACTCCAAAATCATCCCATATTGTGATGCATCCACCTTCTAGATTCCTATACCAATCAAGAGCCTTTCCTTTAAGGGACAGAGTCTAATGGTAATGTTTTCTTGAATGATATTTTGGAAACTATAAAAGTTAGAAACATCTCTAATGTGCTCACAAGGTGTGACATGACTCTCACCATTGAATATGGGCACACCTTTTGTGGTGTTAGGAAGAATGGCATGATATACTGGAAGTTGAATTGGATTATCATTATTGAAAGTAGTGAAAGCATGAGGTATATCCAAGTCTTCTTCTTCAATATCTTCAAATTCTTTAGCCTCTTCAACCTCTTCCTCGCTAGTAAAATCTACTCATTATACAAAGGGTAAATTAGGCTATGGATACTCAATTTTAAGAGAAATTTTAGGTTGAATGGGTTTGTTAATAGAATTAGATGTTCTAGTAGAGGATGACTTGGTGAGAACCATGAATTATGATGGTACATTTACAACAAAATAATGGCCTTGAACAAGATTTACCATGGAGGATTCACCAAATGCTAAGTAGCACACCAATTTACAATTGATATTGTTAAGACCAACATTCACCTTGACAAGTTATCTCGAAGAAAATGGGTCCCACTGGGCATGCTAGAATTATTGTCACCAAATATTGCACCTTAGAATAGGTTGTTCAAGACTCTTCCATATTTGGGAAACATAGGAACATTTTCAAGTATGTGGGTGTACCTATATTGGAAATGAACCTCTAGATTTAAGGGTTAGCTCCCTGAATGTATCTCGAAATACTCTTATCTATACCAACTAATTACTTATGGGGAAAATATTGAGAGAATTCATGAATATAACCTACTCTAAAGGAGGTGATGTACCAAATTTTAAAGGATTCACTCTCAAGATTGACTCATTAGCATACTAATAGACTATGAATAAAACTAATGCAATGTCTATAATGAGTTCCAAGCAATAGTGTTTCACCTAGAGGTTGATTTGATGAACTTAGGTTAAAATTAAATGAAGGTAAGGCTTGATTGAAATCACTTACAGTGAATTTATCCACTCTATACTTGAGACATCAACCTTAAGACACACTAGATGACCTATAAGAAAATTTATTAACACTTAGGTTAAACCTAAACCTACAAAGGGAATATGATAACCACTTTTGCATATCAGACAAATACACACACTAAGCACAAATTATTAAACAATTGTAAAATATTCTATTCATGACTCTAAGAGGTATAAAATATAAATTATGGTAGAGTCTAATCGTACCAACCTGAGGGATACTCAATAATAGCTCAAAGGCTATATTTATCGAAAAGGAGAGCAAGAGAGAGGGATTTTAGCACTGAGAAAAGGAATCAAATGATCATGACTCCATTTGAACCATATTTATAACTAACTCTACAAAATATTCTCATTCAAACCTTTTGATTAATCTAGGTCACTTCAAATGGTTGTGTAATTACATTATTCCCTCCTTAATATTCCCTGATAGTTGTAATGATGGGATCAAGTTATTTTGATCTAGGTTTTGGCATCAATGTGGTTAGAACAATTAGATCAATCTCTTTGAGCTTTATCCTGGTGATAAATAGCTCTTGACTGGTTTCTCATGGCATGAAACAGTGGAGAGAAGAGTCCCTTTCATTCAGTTTATCTCAGAGATGAAATTGTTGAAGTCTGCATGTCTACGTCGATGGCATCCTTTAAAATGATGGCTCTAGTCTAAATTGGACCATGCTCAAACTTGGTTTCATGCCTTTTATTTACCTTTCCCCATCAAAAATTGCTTTGTCAACCTTTGTTAAGTCTCTTGGGCTTGCCTTCATTTGAATGGCCATCAAAAATTGACTCAGATCATTGACCCCTTTGACCCTCTCACTTCGTTGATCTATCTAATGCAAATGAATGCAATTTGTATATCCTCTACCAGGACTAACATATTTATGCCACCTATCACCACCCTACTAGATCAAATTTCTTGAAACAAATTGGCCAATATAATTATGTCTTCAAGGAAATTGTTGGAGAATAATTTCCCTAAAAGAATTTGCTTGTTTGGGACTTTTACATCAGACTATTTTCTTCAAAAAATTTGTTATGAACCATTTTCCATAGGCTTTTATGCCAAGACATTTCCTCTAAAATAATTGATCTTCAAGACTTTTGTCATAGACAAAATGTCTGAGAGAAATTAGTCTTTGAGGAAATTATCTTGGGATAATTTTCTTTAAATAATTCATACTTAGATTTTTTGCAAAACATTTTTCCCAAAATAATTTAGGTCATCAGGCTTATTATTGTGGACAAAATTTTTGAGAGAATTATGTCCTTAGCTCTGTTCTATGGACCTTTTTATTTGGATAAAATGTCTGAAAGAATTCATGCCTTGTACTTTTTGTTTCAAGAACTTTATCTTCAGGCCTTTTACAAAGGGCACTTTACTGTAAAAAGGACCCTTCAAGATTTTTTTATTGACCACTTTCTCAAAAAATGACCCTTTGGGATTTTTGTATCGACCACTTTCTCAAAAAATGACCCTTCAAGATTTTTGTATTGGCCACTTTCCCAAAGGAAATTCATGCCTTAGCCAAATTTTGAAAACATTTTTCTCAAAATAATTCGTACCCTTATACCTTTTGTTAGAACTTTTGTCTTTAGTATTTTTACTTTCGAATGGCATTTGTGACCCTTCAAAACTTTTATATAGGACACTTTCCCAAAGAATGACCCTTCAGGTTTTTTATATTGGCCACTTTCCTCAAAATAAATCCATGCCTTAGCCAAATTTTGAAGACATTTTTCCTAAAAGAATTCATGCCCTTGTACCTTTTGTCAAAACTTTTATCTTCAGGGTTTTTTATTTTGAATGACATGTGTGCCCCTTTAGAAATTTTATATAGGACACTTTTGCTGAAGAAATGACCCCTCAAAACTTTTGTCTAGGACACACTGCTAAAGAATGACCCTTTGATAAAGTTGTTTGGACAATTTTCTTGAAAGAAATAACCATTGGGATTTTACTATAGATAAAATATCCACAAGAATTTGTGTTTTTGAGCATTTTGTTTTAGAAAAAATGTTTTAAATAATTCCTAACGTTTAGCCAAAAACCCAAAACAATTTTCCTAAAATAATTCCAACACAGCCAAATAAAGTGGAACAATTTCTTCAAGGGAATTATGCCTTGTACTTTTACTATGGTTTTTGTGTGGAATAATTTCTCTGAGAGAATGTTGAATGCTCTAACACTTCACCAAAAGCTGAAATATTTTTTGAGTGTAAACTTAGGCTTTCCTGGACTTGTTCTTGCAACTGCTCAGCACCATGAAAACCTACCACTTACATATATGACCCTAAAATGACCCCTAGGATACCAAATGATACAAGTACTAAGATAGACTATGACCAAAGCTTAGAATGGCATATGAAATGAAATCAAATGAGCTACAACATACCCCATGACATTATAAAAAATCCCCAATACAATATTCTAACTATAGGGGGTTGACCCATTTTGGTCTAGGGTAAAAATAGTCAACACTTCTTAAAATAATTTCATGTTAATATTAGGCATAAGAAATATAATTCCAATTAGGCTACAAAATGCTAAATCCACTCTCTAATTATATCACTAACTACAATCCTAGATTCATGTGGCCATAAGACTTCTAAATGTCCCTTGTTATATGGTAGTGATCATGTTTTTCCACCATATATCAAGCACTAAATATATAACAAGTTACATATCACCATATACATGTAATGATTCTATGTCACTTGAGATGCATATGTGTTTCAATAGTAGAGAAATAAAACATGGTTTAGGAGGCACACTATAATCAAGTTACACAACACTTAAGAGTGGGAAAGATAGTGATAGTACTCTAGAAATACTTCTATTAGCCAAATCATCATATTTATGTTAGTAGGTACATTATATCATGCACATGTGAAATAAAAAAACTAGACACCAAAAATAGGCATTTACACACCTCTACCCATCCTCGATTGACCTTGGGAGTTGGTCTCCGTGGTTTTCATGTCATGGTTTCCCATGACTAGGTATGGTCATGCCTATGTATTTGTTTTATTGATAGGTTTTTCAAGTTACCAGTGTTGGTGCCTTGTATAAAGGGGATAAAATATGAAGACATTAGGATGATCTTATTTGAACATGTGTGGGTATACTTTGAATTATCACATAACATTATGTTAGATAGGTATAACATATTCCATGAAACTTTTTGGTTTATAATATGGTCCATTATGGATGCTGTTGACGCAAGAGATTGCACCCAGGGCAAGGAGGCCTAGCTCCTGCTTCTCCTCGCAACATGGAAACTCTCCTCTCGCCTATGGGACCGGCGAAGCTGGAGGAGAGAGTCTCTAGATAAGTGCTAGCTCCCTTCGATGCATCGTGTTGTTTCCAGCAAGTGCAAAACACATATATATAGATATATAAAAAGGGGGATGAAATGGGAGAAAGATGCAGGAAAACAAACAACTCTAAAGAGGTGATGCACCAAAAAACAAGGGTCGACCTTCACACATCCACTCTCAGAACCAGACAAATACAAACATACGCTACACATTTGGCAGAAAAGACCGACAGGGAGGCTTTCATGAAAACACAGGAGACAGAAAATCACTAAGGTGCTGTGAAATGCACACTATAAGTAACTCTTTCTATTCTGGTCTTCTCAAATGTCAGCTCTTCTCCTCCAGCTACAAAAATGGCACCTTGTAGATGACAGGTCTGCAGGTGTTAAACCTGTGAGAGCATCAAGAAATGATGACTGGACACAGACAAACATTTAATGCATACTCTAAAACATCTATCCAAATGGAGGTAAAAAACTGCATTTTATTTGATTTAGGTGAAATTTTGCCAGGGCTGTGCCTTTGCAAAAGTGGAAGAACCAATCCTTCTCAAAAATGAGAAGTTATAATATATAGAAGAAAAGAGAAAGAAACTTGGCACTTTTTTTGACAAGTTGGCCTATCGCGTCCCATTTGACGAAGGAAACACTGTTGTGTTGTCATCATCCTAGAAGAAGCCTGCTGGAACCATGTTGTATAATCACCAAATTTGACTTTGGCATTCGAGCTTTAATGTAGAAGCATGGGTCGCACCTCTTTTCTACCAACAGATGAAAATTTGTCCCCTTTTTTAAATGCACGAGCCCTGTTATATGTTGTTTGCACCATTTGGAATTAATAGGCAATAAATCACCTGCACTTTGCCATTTGGACTACCTTGTCACTTCTACGCCATGTCATCTCCTTGTCTGTCAATTTATTTTGTCTTCTTCTGCATCCTTGTCTTTTCTGGCCGCTTGGCCCTTTAGGCGAACTCCTTGGTGGGTCACTACATTCAGGCCCTTTTCCCTTTTTCAATGTTTGAAAACCCAACAGCTATTCTATTTCATTAAATTTGATGGCCTTGGAGACGTCATTGGGCCTACTGGCTTCTTTTCCTAAACTTTTATGCGGCCTGCTCCTCTGCCTGCTAGTTGGGTCCATGCTGGTTGTTTGACTGCTGACGGGCCTTCTCGTGTCCTTTGCAGACTGCCTTATGTCTTCGCCTTCGTATTAAGCCATGGGCTTTTTTGTATCAAGCTACGAGCTTTTGGCCTTGAAATGTGCCTAGCTTTGATTAACTTGAACCTCACCTAATTTCCTCCTCGAAGTGCCTGCCTTAGTGTTAAGCCATGTGCGCCAATGAACCAAGGACATTGAACCGTTGAACCTGAGCATAAAATGAACTCGCTGAACCTGAAAATGACTGGCATTTGAACAGCAGGTGAAGAAGGTGACCAAGATTTTGCCTGCGAGCAAAATGGGTCAACAGATGCCAAGATAACCAAGTTCGTCTCTTTTAAACCATATATAGATGGGAAAATAATGTTGTTTAACCATATTATGGTGTGTTTAATTTGAAAGTATAACTCAAAACATCCATGAGCATGAAATAATTGTTTGTGATACATCCAGCATAGTTATAATTGAGCCATCCCTATCTCCGCATGATAGTTATTTTTAGATATGTCTTGGGTTTTATATTTTATCCCCCATTGATGTGGTATTGCCTATTTTTTTAAGGATCTAGCCATGCAAATAAATAATTTGACAAGGTCACCATATTTGTTTAACTAATTTGTAAAATCCAAATGTAGATGAATGAAATCCTATAGAAAACTAGTTAGAAGTGCAAGAAACATTATGATTAGCATTTATTCCCTCGCTAGTTATAGGTTGGTGATAAGGTGTGGTTATATTTGTATAAACAACATTTGAAATACCCAAATAAGAAACTCAAACCTATGTGATACAAACCCTATACAATCATCAATCAAGCAGGCACTGTTAGTACCTCATTTTTATACAGTGCAACATTTTGTGACAAATTTGATTATGATGCAATGATTTTTATTAAAAAAAATACTCATATGTGATCCTCTCTCTTTTTATTAGTATTTTGATTCTTTCTTATATTTTCAAACCTTAACTTTTTCATTTTTAGTGCTTTTCCTTAAGTTTTGAAAATTTACATACAGTGATGAAACTGCCATGGTGAAAATGTAACCATCATGACAAAAACATAACCATAATGATATTTTAGAGAGGCACTACAATGGTTTCATAATTTTGTGTGTATAAGGTGGTGGGTTCAACATTTTATGCACGTTTTTAAATTTATGCTCGAGACTTGCATTTTCACATGTTTTTTAATGATTTTAGTTACTTTTTTATTGATTCTTCTTGAATTTACCTTATTTATTACCCAATTCACTCTTAGTATTATTTTTTTCAATCTCCATCACCTACAAGTTAACTTGATCCAACTCCCAGTTAGTATTCAATTAGCTTCAAATCATAACTCCTCCTTCCTCACTACAATCATTTCAATTTTAGAAGAAATTAAGATCTAAATTTTGTACATGAGATTGAAGTTTAAAAAAATTTAGATCCGTATCCAACCTACTTGTTTTTTTTTGAGACACTTCTCATTAGTATACAATCATCTTATGTTCATTCTGCATGAGTTTTGGAGAAGGTTATTCATTGAGCCTACAACCTTTTATTTGTAGTTAGTAAATCATTCCAACAATAGTTAATTTTTTTATTCTTAATATTTGTATTAATTTTATTCCATTTATTTATCATCATTATTTTCATATATTTCCTAAGGTCATTATTGAGTAAAGGAGCTAGCTACTTGAGGATTAGAGACTCACACCAACTACTTCTTCACCTATAGTTGATCTCAACATTAGTTTGGTTGGAGGATTTACTTTTGTTTTGTTTCATTTATTTTCTTATTATATTAGGTTTTTTATTTTTATAATATATCATAATTTTAAAAATATCTAAAACCCCCCCACACAAAAAAAACATCTTCTCTCACATTGAAAAGAATAGTTTCATTTTCCTTAGTTGTACTTGCATTTAAAAATATTAAAGTATAGCAATATTTGAATAAAATATATGAAAGATTATGTATATATTATAATTATTTAAATATAATAAAAACAATTTTATTTTCAAATTTTATCATAGCATACATCTACAAGCAAACACCAATACACCTAAACACACAAAAAGCTAAAAAATTAGGAAAAAAAAATAGAAGTTTGCATTTTAAAGCTAGTTCACCCATTTTCATGATAAAAGAACATTGTTTAAAATAAAATAAAATTATAAATTTAAGATTTAAATCAGTCAATCATAAATCATTTATCCTCATATACAATAATCGAAAGGCTTTAAAACTTGTATTCTAGCTTGCATATAAGAATAAGATTCTGAAAACATAGAAGTTATGTTGTAAAAAGCGAATCTAAGTTTTAGATCTCATTATTCATTTCCATATTTGGAATACTAATTACATATTAGTATTAATTTATTTTCATTTTAAAATTTAAAAAAAAAAATAGCATTCATTTAGCACATATAGGTGAAACTTTGCATCTTTTAATTTAGGAAAAGTCAAAATTAGCATTTGCATCATTTTCTTAGAATTTGGCTTTTAGCATTGCATTATTTAAAAATAAAAAAAACAAATAAATATAAAAATATTTCCTTTCCTTTTACTTTCATATATTCATTTATTTTACTTCAAGTAATTCCCTTTCAACAAGTAGTGTAGTTTCATTTCCATTTTCTAAACCTTGACAAAAACACATAAAAATAAACTTGAACCAAACCTCGTCAAGACCATCACGAGTATAAAACATTTCTACCCTTACCAAAATATAAATTAAATTTTCACAACAAAATAAATACAATCTATACACTTCCATGTTCTGAACAAACCTTGTTCCACCATTGGATGACACTCCCAGAACAACCTTACCTCCATAGGGTAGGCCTATTCCCTATAGTACTAGTTCCCATTCCAAAGGATACCCTTCAAGGTGACATTTATTTTGATATTTTCATTCCATACTATTACAAAACCTCATAATCATCATATTGATGTCTTTGATGAACAAACTCACCCTATAACACCCCTAATCACAATGAGACTCCTTTGCATTCTAGCTTGTTAAGTTAACAACCTTTAGGTTTGAGCCTTCCCTTTCCTTTCCTTTATCCTCAGTTCTATCATCATCCTATTTCATTCACTTTTTTGGATGGCATATTCGACCTGATCTAACCAACCAAATCCCAAGGGTCTTGCAACCTAACTCTGCCTAATTCCTAAAACCAAATATTGACCAAGAACTCTGATATCTTGTCCCTGTCCATGTTGAGGGTTCTTAGGATTTTATTTCCTACCAATTCACCACTCTAAATGATAAATACAATGTGGTTTAACTTTTTTTTTATTTTCATGATCACCTCTTTCTACCCATTGTTCAAAACCTTGTTATTGTACCTAAACCCCAACCAACATGTTCTTATAGTCCTTCCAACCCAAATCCCTCAACCATATCAAACTATCCAACCTATTCACTATACCATCCATATTTTATCCATTAATTATATGTCTTGGCAAAACCTCAAGAGATTAACTACATAAAGGTTAACATGTTATTTTTTGAGTGTAGAAAAATTTGTGAACCCGACGTGAAATGCATCTCCTTTTGTGTTATTTTCTTTCCTCCACCTTATCTCCTATCTTCCATTTATTATTTGGGTAATTATATACCCCCTAATATATTTGGATGATATTTTGAGAGAAATTTTGACCTTGATAGGTATACCAAGTTCATGGTGAAGCCTCTTTCTTTAGTTGGAACAACAACTCTACTCAAAATGTGGATAATAAAATCCAAAACTTTTCTTCCTCAAACTTAAAAACTAAGTCTAAGGTAGTAATTCAAGAAGTGTGTGACCCCTCTAAAACTTATAGTAAGTGCATAGACTCTAAAAATATGACTTTCACTCCTAGAGGTGGGATTAACCCCTAGATTATCACCAAACACTATATTATCTTGCAAAGTGTAGATACAAAAAGCATAGGAAGGTTATATCAGTATATCGAAATGATTTTCTTCCTATAAAATGGGTTGATCAAACTAAATTTTCCCTCACACCCCTCCATCACTAACCATAACACTTCTATCCCACCTAAGTAGCCTGTGATCACACCTCCTGAGTCATTTAACACAAATTAGTTCATCACTAGACATCAATCTTTCCCCTCTGAGTCTTCCATGAAGTAACTTCCTAAATACAATTTTAATTACTCATTGAATGATCTCATCTCCACCTTTGTGGGTTTCATTCAATATCTAGAGAGTAATCAAGCCTTTTCAAATCAATGGATGACCTCTATCTTATATAATCAGTGTAATTCCTCCCCCATTATTATTTGATAAAAAACTTACTAGAAGTCATGATACCCATATAACCCACCTCCCATTGGCTATATAACAATCCAAAACCCTAGGGACATCCTCACCTATAGATTCCCAAACCGTATAGCATATAACATTCCCTCATCTTACCAACCCCCTACTCAATTTTATGTAAGAGGTTATTTTCCATACCTTCCTTCAAATAATGTGGTGTCAAACGCATTTCCATTTGTTATTCCCCCTAGTTATGTGTCAGCTAATGTTTCACCTAGGTACACTCTACCATTGTAAGCCCCAAATGTCACTTCTCCTTCTAACCCCTTAACTCCTTATTACCATATATTTTCCAAATCTACTAAGTTAAATAACTACTTCTTGACCTGTTTTACCCCATCTTCCCAACCCACACCTCTATATTCTAGTGGTTTCACACCTACTTCTTATCTGAGCTCTCTCGCTTAAGCTCATCACAACATACTTTTGGTGGATTTTAGTGCCATGATGACAAACACAAAATATTTAAATAAACCATCAACCAAAACATATCAAGAGTCCTATTACCATGTCCCCTACCTAAACTCCCCATATATAAGGGATAGGTAGATCCCAATGTGTATGTGAAGGCATGCACAACTTTTGTCAGACAGATTCTACCTTAGGATGGGATAGTCACCAAAATATTCCCAAATACCTTGGAATGAATAACCTTATACTAGTATTACTACCTCTCTAAGGCCTCCATTAATTATTTCTAACAATGCATGGTAGATTTTTCCAATGCCTTTGATATGAATAATATTCTTAAGACTGGATTATGAGTTCTTAATCTAATGAATGTGTTGCCCATTTCATCACTAGATGACATAAATGTTTTTAAACCTTAGTCAATGCCCCACACATGGACCAATGATAGTTTTGTAGTCTATTTTTTCACTCTCCTAATAAGGAGATGAGGAAGGATGTTCATAAATTCCCTTATAGGTCCTATGAAGAAGTGTTTTAGAGTGCTCTTAGAATATACCAAGCAGCAATTGATAGTGGTCATAGGATCTATGGGTCTAATGGGTGAACAATTTCACTTAATTAAAATAATGGGGATATCAAAATGTAATCCAAAATAACCCCAACAATCAAGGCTCCAAGGTTCTAAATATGAATCGTAACACCACTACATATGGTGTAATAGATCATATTAGGAGACAAATAATGTAAATAACAATCAAAGTCAACTCATGAACAATAATAATATTAATGATAACAACTGAGGTACGAGGATCCAAAACTATCCAACTATAGTTCATGTGGTAGATTTTATCCATCCTCTACCACATGACACATAATTTCACAACCATTTCCAAGATAATTACCAAAACCAGAACCAACACTTTTACCAAAGAAACAACTAGAAAATTTTAATAAACAAGGCAAAAATGAAAGGCCTAAGGATTATTATCCTAATGTATATTGTATGTTACATATATTTATTGGTCACAACACTTGTTCCTATAGGGAGTATAAAAAATTCATTCAAAGACTCCTTTAGGACCAATGACAAACTTTCGTAGACATGTTCTTGGGTAACACTAATGTCAACCCCAAAGCTTCATCAACATGTCTTGTGGCACCTCAAAACACTAACTTATACATATATTATAACCTATTCCAAACCACCAACAAGACAACACCCAAGGTCAATGATAGGATAACCTCATTCACCAGCCCTTGTTGACATGCCCCAATGATGGTGAAGATTATACTTTTGTACCTAATAACCCTAATGTGTCTCCCCAACTAGGACCCCAAAGGAAAAATAGAAATATAGGTTCTATTGAACTAAAACATATGAGTATGTGAATGTTATCACTCACACAAGGGAGTACCACCTGACAATTCCCATTTTCATGAACATCTTATAGGCTGATATCCAAACTAGTCCTAAGCCTATGGGAATTTATGATTTAATTACAAACATTACAAAGACATTTTCCCATATTTATTTTATGGGCTTGATTAAAAACTCTCATGTCCATCATTTGGATTTACTTGATGCCTTATGATTGGGCCACTTACTTAAAATCATCCCTCCACTATAAGCCTAAATTAATCACATTAAATTGTACATGTTCTCACCTAGATAGAATTTGAGGGATGTTGGTTACATTTTTTACCTTAGGAGTCTTCCACTATATGTAATGATGGCCTATAGGTGGGATCTATCCTTGTATTTTTAAGCCTATTTTTATAACAACTACATGAATAGAGTAAGTGTCGATGATAGGCCCACTATTAATATAATCCCCTTTTAGTTTCTCCAAAAGCTTGATTATGGAGAAACTAGTTACTCCACCACTAGAAACACCTTATGGGGTGATGATAACCTAAAGTCTACCTCCATTGGCACCATCATTCTTTAAGTAAATTAGGGCCCCAAAATTATGCCAACAAAATTTTATCTGATTGATAGATATACGAACTATAACATGATCCTAAGAAGGCCCTAGACCCATAAGATGAAGGTGATTCATTTTACCTTGTTTCAAGAGATCAAATTCCTTCATCTAGAAAAGGTTTGTATTGATTAATGGGATCCTAAACCACTTTACACCCTCCAAACCATCCTCAATAATAAATTGGGGCTTCATATCAACTATCATTACCTAATAATGGTGTGGTGAAGCCAATACCTTTAGTCAAGGATATGGAAACCATAACAACCACAAATTTCATCTTGAAGTCAATTCTAATACAAAGATAGAGGAAAAAAAATTAAGATAATTGAAATAGTGAGTGGGTAAGATCTTGTGATGATACTATCCATCTCAACTAATCCTATGATCAAAATTATTAGCATCTTGGAGAAATATAAACCCATGAAGGGTAGGTACTTATAACCTTTTTAAATCTTGAGAAATATAAACCCAATGGGGGTTAGCTATCATATGTGATATTTTTTTGGTTGAGATTTTAGAGAGTCAAGAGGTACTTCCTTTTAAAAATGATAACTATTCCCCTACGATCAATTGATGGATATCCACTATTATGGATAAAAATGTCACTTTAGCATAGGGGAAGGAGTAATCCTAATTTCCCATAGAGGGAGATTCATGCCCTTTGGATTCAAACTTGATTTTAAGTGTACAATAAATGGGGTATAATATGAATCCCTATTGTTAAGGATGATCATCACAAAAGGTTGGGTGTTCAAAACTTGAAAATTTAAGGCAACTCACAATTGGTGACTAACCAAGTTTCAGAAGTTTACCAAATCAAAGTTGAACATTTATAGATTTACAAAAATGTCATACGTGAGATCACTAAGGATTTAAATTTTTTTCTATTGAGGTCATTCTTAGATAAAGTAACCAGCTTGCCAATTCCATGGTTGCCTCCTCTTCCCAATTTTTCAGTCACTTAGTAATACTAGAATCTAAATTACTTGTATCTATTAGGTCTGACTCCTTGTCTAAATAGTTTTAAATTATCAAACTCTCACTTACATTGAATAGGAAACAATCCCTCTCATCCTTAATTTTTTTTAAATTATAAGGCAATCTTATAGTTCTTATGAGCCTATGATTACCTCCTATCATCACATCATAAGAGGGGTTTCATCCTCACTTTTTACCCCACATCTAGTCTTGGTACGGAAAATTTTAATTTGTATTTCAAGATCAAATATTATCATTCTTATGAAGAGGAGCATGATGTCTTTGAGGTGAAAAATGTATATCATAATCCTCCTCATGCCCCAAAAAAAATTGAAGAAGAGAATGCTTCCCAAATTGAGGGCCCATAGATAAAAATATAGGTACTGAATAAAACCCTAGGATCCATAAGCTTGGGTATTCACTCTCCCATAGGATGAGGAGGAACATAATAAGTTTCTTACTAAATTTTCTAAAACCTTCACCTTTTATTATGAATACATGATAGTTATCCAACCTAAAGCAGTCATGCACAACTTAGTTACCATGCCTAATGCAAAACTGATAAAATAAAAGCTCAGGACCACCAAACCTAAGGTTACATTAATGGTCAAAGAGGAGGTTATCAAGTTGTTGAAGGTAGGGTTCATACAACGTATGGTACTTGAATTGGATGTCCAACATCATCATCTTTATTAATAAGAATATAAAATTTAGGATATGCATAGATTTTCATGATATCAACAAGGCTAGGTCTAGATACAATTTTTTATCCCTTATGGATGTATTCTCTAGATACAATCAAATTTAAATTTATAACTAAAATCAAATAAAAAAAAATCATTGTATCATGGGGAACCTTCTATCATATGTCATGCCTTTTGGCCTTAAAAACATTGGGGCAACATATTAGAGGCCCATGACCCATATCTTTCATGAACTTATTCATAACATATTATGGGTTTATGTTAATGATCTTCTTGGAAAATCAAAGTGAAGAGCTTACCACCTGGAAGTCTTATGTACCATCCTCACGTGCCTAATCAATTATGGTGTTATAATCAATCCCAAAAAGTGTGTGTTTGGAGTTATATGTATAAAAATCATAGGTTACATTATTTCCAAGTGGGGAATTAACATTAACCCTATTAAAATTTACATGATCTTAGACATGACCCCCCCACTGATGAATTAGGAATTAGGTCATTTTTAGGGAAGTTGGGGGTGATTCATAGATTCATACTAAATCTCACTTACATACTTCATCCTATTAATGATTTACTCAAAAATTAGAGTGGCTTGACTTGGATAAGAGACTTTCAATATGCATTCAAGGTGGTGAAATTCTTCTTCATGGCTCTTCCAACTCTTATGGCACCCAAATCTAACAAGCCCCTCATAAATTACATAAGCAAAATTTACTTATCCATCCCTTGTATGTTAGCTTATAAACTGATGATAGTAGGGAATGAGACACATAATTTATTATCCAAACTCTTTTTGATTATAAGACTTGTTATACATAGGAAAAAATTGAGTGCTTGGTCATTGTCTTCACAACTAAGAGATTGTCCAAGCTCTATATGCTCAATCAAGGAATGAGGGTCATAGTCAAGTCTTAGGATTTATGGACATTTTTTACCAAACTATCCCACTTAATGTCGATCATTTCATTACACTTTTGACAGAATTTTCACTTACCTATGTCAACCAAAAGTCCATCAAGGGACTAGTCATTATTGATTGGTTGGCATACTCCCCTTTGGAAGTTGGTGATCTCATTGACATTGATTTAACTGATGAAGTAATATGTCACATAGACAAACTTGTGACTCTTTCCTCTCTTTTCTATTCCAAAATTATAAACTAATTAGTCAACCATAGCTACCCTGAAGGTGCTAATTCATAGTAGAGGCAACACCTTTATATCATTGTAACTAAGTATGTCATCCTTGATGAGGTTCTTTATCAAAAATATTTTGATGACATATTCCTTAGGTGTGTTGATCAATAGGACTCAAAAAAGGTCATTTTTCATTGTCATAGTGGTGTTTATAGTGGACACTTTGGTAGCCATGAAAGTACTCACAAAAAATATAAGATGGGATATTGAACGCCAGTTATCAAACACAATGTCATTGATTATGTGATAAAATGCAATAACTAGCAATTTTTCTCTCATGAGATTCATATTCCTACCATGACACTTCAACCAATTGTCACCCCATGGCCCTTCTCTACTTAGGGACTCAATCTAGTTCGAAAAAGTTATCCCACATCTTTTAATGGCCATCACTTATTTATCATGGCCATAAAATACTTTACTAAGTGGGTAGAAGTGATGCCTTTGATGACTATTACTGGATCTATAATTGCCAGGTTAATTTAAACTAGATCATTTGTAGGTTTAGGATTCCCTAGAGCATTATATCAGATAATGGGTCTCCCTTCAAAAAACCCAATGTGTGTGAGTTATATAAAAAAATTGCATATCCCATCACATGACCTCTTTTTACCAACCATATGCAAATGGTCGAGCTGAGCCAGAGATAATACATTGAAATCAATATTGGTTAAACCATTAGAGATATAAAAAGAGATTGTCACCTTCAACTATATCCTATGTTATGGGCCTACAAGATGAGTATTTGTATGCCCATGGGTGCAATTCCATATTCCCTCATCTTTAGATCTAAATAACTTTGACCTATTGAGGTAAAAATTCTTATCCTTCATGTTTCTCCTTGTTCATAAAGAATATAGGAATAATGGATAACTAAGGTAGAACCCTATATGAATAATATATTGTGGCGACACAAAACCACATTTATTACACAAAACATATGTGTAGTAATACAATAAAAACATCCATGAATACCCAATTCAAGTGGGAGACCTTGTCCTAAGATTTGACAATATAATAGATAAGAAAAAATGAGAAGGTCAAAAGTTTAGGCCCAATTGGTTAGGTCCATATGTAGTAACTGTATATTTTAATAATGGAGCCTTTCAGATGTGCACCTTCGAGTGAAAATGGTTTGGGAATTTATGAACTCTTTGTATCTCAAACATTTTTACATATAGATATT
This sequence comes from Torreya grandis, assembly GCA_037957365.1. Lineage (NCBI taxonomy): Eukaryota > Viridiplantae > Streptophyta > Pinopsida > Cupressales > Taxaceae > Torreya > Torreya grandis. The sequence goes on along the minus strand of JARHVA010000974.1, from coordinate 1,095,381 downwards.
ACATTTTCACAGTGCCTTTTTGGCATAATTAAATATATATATATATATATATATATATATATATATATATATATATATATATATATATATATATATATATATATATATATATATATATATTCATGGGTTGTAATGCATTTTGGTTGTTTTATTTAGTGATTATTTAGTTATGATTTCATGTAACAAAGAATTTCAAAATGAAACATATCATCCTATCTCATTTTCATTTTAACTTATTTCCCTTAGAATCATTCTCAAAATCAGCATGAGATAAAGTCTTGTCTAAGTTATTATGAGAACTATGCACCTCATTCCTCTATAATTTCTTGTGAACTTAGGATCCCCAACTGACAATCTAGTCTAGAAGCTTGTCCATGATAAAATATCATTTTATGGCTCCCTCTAAGCAAACAATACTAGCATGCTCAAACTGAGTAACCTTATCCACCTATCTTGGTCCTTGGTGATGAGCCCTTGCATCTTACTGGTTGTATGGGGCTAAGATTTGGAGGTAAGAGCCTCCCTGAAAAAAATACTAATACAAAATCAATATTATGTAAATAAAATAAATCTCACATATCTCATGATTATTTAATCATTAGTGTTGAGCCCTTGCATCTTACTAGTTTCATGGGATTAGCATTGGGGGAGAATCCCTTATTTGCCTACATCTAGCCTTTGGTGATGAGCCCATGCATCTTCCTAGCCACATGATATTAAGTTTAGGGTGGGTCACAAAAGCAAAGCAAGAGATAAATTAATCCAAAAAGTGTCTAGAAAGTAAGACAATTTCCTAAAAATCCTATCTAGATGTCTATGCAAAAATTATAATCCCATCCTTCTTAATAATTTTGTCATGGTTGGCCATATCTTGATCTAAAGTCTAAACAAAACCAGAAAAACTAATTGTCTATAATTTTAGTAAAAAGTATAACTTTCCCCTTTTCTCATAAGGATTAGATCAACCTCATGTTCCTTGCAACATTTTCATGTATATTTTTCCATTATCACTATCTCATATATCCTATCTCCCCTTTTCATTCCCTTTGTTGCAAGTTGAAATTCATTTGTTGTGTAAATAAAATAGCTTGATCATCACTTGAAAAATAGTCATTAGGAAATTTATAGTTTTGTAAACATCTATCACATATATTTTCATACATTTTGATACCACATTTCAAATTATAAGCATATCCATAACACTATCAAAATTAGATATACATGGCATTTCATCACATTTCTAGTCATCTAAGGTGTATAACTTAAAAAACATACATAACATTAAAAGAATTGTACAAGATGCTAGATCATTAAAATAAGTCAAAATATCTCTCTCTCTCTCTCTCCATATATACATATATATATGTATATATATATATACATATATATGTCTATATATATATATATATATATATATACATATATATATATATGTATATATACATATATATGTATATACATATATATATATATATATGTATATATATATACACTATAAATTTTATATACATCATGTCTTAATGTAATCTCCTCTATATAGGGCAACTATGTCTAATATCTCAAAATCAAAAAAGATATACAATATCATGGTCCTAAGGTCTAACTACAAGCTAAGACCATCCTAACACTAAATGCCTAAAAATCCTTATCATTCACCTATGAAAAGGTCTTGACATAGAGGAATGACATGGTTTATGGCTCCTACACTTGTGTGGTTTATAGCTCGTGCCTGCATGGGAGGTTGTCCCTCCCACTGTCTTTTAGCTAGACAAAGTTTGACCTCATTTCACCTTGATGATGTCACTAAGAGTATTCACCTAAGACTTTAAGCCACCAATAAACCCTCTCTAATATATTATCTCTTGAAATTCATGGTATGCATGAGCACATACATCAGTGTCCATGCCTATGCTAGTAGGAATAACTGCATCTACTGGTAGTTGATCTCTATTGAGACCATTGCCTACATGGAATAATTTGACCAGTGTGTCTCTGATCAAATTCATCCACTGTGTAGTTGACTCTACAATCACAAACAAATGTAGACAAACATCATATATCTAGTCATAATAAATAAACAAAAGCAAATAAATTATAAATTAATGTCATAAAAGAATTAAAATAGTAAAGTGAACACACTAATTTATGTGGGTATCCCTCTTACCAATATGGTCTAAATCCTCATTTGAGCTCATCTCAGCCTCCTCCTCCTATGTTATTGGCTCATCTCCAATAGGTACTTAATCACCTCCAGTGATAGGTTGATCTAGTGGTTGTTATGGCTGCCACTAACCACCCACCAGTACTACAAATTGTACAACACCCCCTCCTCCCATTGCAAGCTACTACCTAGTCTATGCTTCTCATCCTCTTTACCCCCTATCCATTATCATGATGGTATGTATTGGTGTCTATGGATACCACCTCAATCTTCCAAGGCATCTCAAATTTCCCTCTCTCTCCTAAGGGCCACCGATGGGATAGAAAGATTGGCTACATATTGTAGCCCATACTAATAGGGAACCCTATCTATAGGGTACACCTCCACATGTAGGAACATATCTCTAACCTATAGTGCACTCTCATAATATGCAATAATGACCACCTCATCATCCCACTATCCATCCATTCCCTAGTACGACATAACTATCAGATTCATCATTATTAATGTCTTTATTGCCCATGGAAAATCCTTGAAAGGTGTCATGTCTATCCACTTGTAGGCCTTGATAGCCCCTATTACCCCAATTGTTACCCTTCACTAGTGGGTTATCATGTGTTAAAATATACAAATCATTATGAGAGTATGGTGGCTCATCGATAAAGCCCCAAATCTTGAAATCTTTTATAAATCCTTGTATGTATGTGATAATAACTCTTGATCCCATGTGAATCTTTTACCCCTCTCCTCTATGCCCTTCACTATAGAGGCCAAGCTATAGAGTAGGTGATTATTCCCCTTATTTCTCACTTACTAAGAGGAAAGGATCCCTATAATCACCTTTCATAGGTTTGATATCACTACCCATTATACCCCAAATAACCTCACCACATACTTTACACCCACATTAAGTGTGTCTACATTTCCAAAGTACTTTTCCCAGCTGAATTCCTCACTTCTATTAGTGGCCTCTCTCAATGTCACTATCCTAAAAATATCCAATAGCCCTAGGATCCTATAGACATTGGTGATAATGATGGTCAACTCTCATGAAGATTTTAGAAATTGAAAAGTATTTCAATTTGTGTCCCAATAGGAGAACATGTCATAAATCAACTTGTTCACTAAGGAAATGATCCCTACTTATTTAATTTGAAGTATACCTGCTTTATCTAAAGTATCAATATCATCAATCATAAGTAGTCTAAAGACACTTGGAATCCACTCCTACTCCCTAACCCTACTCCAGTAGATGTAAACCCCCTACAAGCACAAGTTAAAACAACCTGAGTTAGTTTCTTAGCCTTAAATTTTTAAAAAATCAAAAAAATATATCCCATGGTGAAAACACCACCTTATGTAAGTGGTAGTTATGGAAGTGTAGGTGTTTACACACTAGCCATGTGATAATTACTTAACCAATGTAAGTAGCTAACAGAAACATAATCGTTGATGACAAAAACATATCCATTGGTCAACAAAGATTGGAAGTTTTACCAATTGGTTGTGGCCAAGTCTAACCCACCCTAAACTAGCCAAAAAATTCACCACACACCCAAAAAAATACATTTTATTACCTCACATGTTACCCCAAACATATCCATGCAAATAATTTCAATTTTTGATGGATCAAACCATGATTTTCACTAAAAATCAAACCTACAAAAAAATACAAAAGTCATTAAATTTCATGCATGCTTGCTTGACACTCATTGTTGTTGGTATACCTGACATACTCTTTTTGTCTTCTTTGATTTGCCCAATTTCTTGTTTAATTCCTTTAAAGAGAATCCAGAGCTCAAAATCTCACAATCTTAATTGCACACATTATTTCTAATTTTGGCAAGTTTTCAAATAAATAAACTATTTTCTTAGTTGTGTTTTAAAACTTTCCATTTTTAGCAATTTTATTTCAAAACTTGCATTTTTCACATGTTACAATGTGTTTAATTCCAAGCTAACCTAAAACAAGCAAATGTTGAATATTCTAACATTTCATTTTCCATAATTTCATTACAAAGTATGTCATTTTTTGTTTAAGTTTTACAAGTTGACACCACTCTGCACTGAGATTAGTCCACTAACAGGATAGTTCATGAAGTATTCTCATCCCCATGTACATGCTAAGTAAACTTGTCTATGTTTTGATTAGTTAGCATATTTTTGACTTTTTTATTAAACTACACTTGATTACTATTTATTGTTTACAAGTCATTGGGGTCACTTGGCTAACTTTGTTGCACTGCATAGGTAAGTAAGGTGAGTTTTATAATTATTTTATTTTTTGTATGCCATTACTTAGGAAAACACCCCCACCAACTCATGACGAGGCATATCCCTAAGGATGAAATATGTAAGCACCCAAATTTTACACTATGCAACATTTCATGATAAATCAAATGAAGATGCAATGATCTCTATTAAAAAATACTCAAGCCTAATCCTGTCTCTTTTTTATTATCTTTTACTTATTTCTAATAATTTTCAAACCTTAGATTTTAATTTTAAGCCCTTTTCCTTAGGTTTTTAAAACTTTCATATGGTGACGAAACTACCATAATAAAAATATAACCATTGTGATGGTTTCATAAATGACCATGATGAAAATGTAACTGCCAAGAAACCATCACACAAAAAAATGTAACCATCATGGTGGTTTCATTAAAAACCATGGTGAAAACATAATTTCCATGATAGTTCTAAAAACTCCCATGGTGATTCAGAGAATCGCTATTGTAGTTTTCTAAATTATGGCAGTAATTTTGTAAATGTTGCCTACATAAGGTGGTAATTTTGTCACCTTATGCACATTTCTTAAATTTATGATCAGGACTTTTAGTTTCACATGTTTTTTATGATTTTAGTTTATTTTCATGATTTATTCTTTTTTATTTCACTTTATTCATTACCCACTTCACTCTTAGTCTTATTCTTGTCAATCTCTAAATCCTCCAAGTTAACTTGACCAAACTCCCAATCAATTTTCAATTAACTTCAAGTCACAACTCCTCCTTCCTCATTACAAGTATTTTAGTTTTATAAGAAATTCATATCCAAATTTTATACATGAGATTGAATTTTATAATTTTTTAGAGCCATAGTCAAATTTATTATGTTTTTGGAGATATGCTACCTTAGTTATACAATCATCTTCTACTCATTTTGCATTAATTTTGGAGAATGGAATTTATTGATCTTACAACCTATTCTTTGTTATTCATGAATTAGTTTAACCACAATCAGTTTCTTTATTATTCATATTTTTGTTTATTTTCTTACATTTCTTTGTCATCCTTCTTATAAGAGAATTCATAAGGTCAACATCAAGAAAAAGAGCTAGCTACATGAGGATTGGAGACTCACATCAACTACTTCTTCACCTTTAGCTTATCTCAACATTGATCAGGTTAGAGGATTTGTTTTTGTGTTGCTTCATTTAATTTATTGTTTGATTTTTTTTTTAGTTTTAGAATAAATATTATTGGAAAGATCTATAAAAGTCCCCAAAAAATTAAACAAATCATCTCCTCTCTTTTTCTCTTGTATTGAAAAGAATAGTTTTATTTTCCTTTGTTGCACTTGCATATCAAGATATTAAAGGACAGTAGTATTTGAATAAAATATAAGATAAACTAGGTATATTTTATCATTAATTTCATCCAATCAAAACCATTTCAATTTTACCATAGCATACATCTACAAGCAAACACCAACACTCACAAACCAAAAGCTAGAAAATTATAAAAAGAGAAGTTTACATTTTAAAGTTAGTTCACCCATTTGCATGATAAAATAACATTGTTTAAAATTATAAAATTAGAACTTTAATATTGCATTAATTAAATCATAAATCATTTAGCTTCACATACAATAATTTAAAGGCTTTGAAACTTGCATTCTAGCTTGCATAAAATAATAAGATCTGAAAACATTAAAGTTTTGTTATAAAAGCCAATCTAAGTTGTAAATCTCATTATTCATTCACATATTTAGAATATTAATTAAATATTATGTTTTATTTTTTTTAATTTGAAAAGAAAAAAAAAATGAAAAGAGCATTCATTTATCACATATAGTTGAAACTTTGCGTATTTTAAATCAGAAAAGTCAAAATCAGCATTTGCATCATTCACTTGGAATTTAGTTTAGCATTGCATTCTTGAAAACTCCAAAAATCACAAAAAAGAGAAAATCATTTCCTTTCCTTTTACTTTTAGATCTTCATTTTTTTACTTCAAGTACTTCCATTTCAACAAGTAGTGTAGTTTCATTTCTATTTGTTCCAAAAGCACATAAAAACAAACTTAAACCAAACCTCATTTTCACAACAATATCAAGACAGACTTGCTTCCATATTATAAACCAAAATTTCTCCACCATTTGGTGATGCTCCTATAGTGACCTTATCTACATTAGGCAAGCCTATTCCCTAGAGTACCATCTCCCATTCCAATAGGTACCCTTAAATCTGACATTGATTTTGAGCTTAGACTTGAATTTTTCATTCCACCCCACTTCCAAACCTCATAATCAAATAGCTTGATGCCATTGAAAAATAATCTCACCCAATAACACCCCTAGTAATAAGGATACCCTTTAACATTCTAGCCTGTCAAGTTAACAACCTTCAAGTTTGAGCCTCCCCTTTCCTTTTCTTTATCCTCAGGTCTAGCCTCATCTTATTTTCATTCATTTCATTGATTACATTGGTCAGTCCTAGTTAACTTGATCACATAAACCAAATATATAGGGTCTTAAAACATAAATATTCCTAATTCCCCAAACCAATAATCAACTAAGAACTTCAATATTTTGTCCTCGTCCATATTGAGGGTTCTTGGGATTTAATTTCCTCCTAATTTATCATTCTCAACAAGCAATATGACGTAGTTGAGCTATTTTGGTATCACCATGAGAATAAATTACCACATGTCATTCAAAAACCCATTATTTTACCTCAACCCAACCAACCTATTCTTTTAGTCCTTCCAGCCCAAATCCCTCAACCACATCAACCAATCCAACCCAATCACTAGACCATCCATCATGTTATCCATTCATTAGTTGTCTTAGCCATAACTCAAGAGGTTGAGGGAACAAAGCTTAATGTGTTGCTTTCTAAGTGCACAAGCATTCATACCTTTGAGATAAACTTTTCATCCCTCTTAGGTTACATCTATCTCTAACTGTGAAATTGCTTCGGCCATATTTTCCACCTCTCCTAGAAAATTCAAATATTGTTAAACAATTATAGGTCACAAAGTTAAATTATTAATATTCAATGACATTCATTACTAACTAGTTCATGGATATAATGGTAAAATATACTAGACATGAGTAAATTCCCCAGTATCGAGTGATCAAGGCAGTGTTATTTTCTCACTAAGGAAAGTGGCTAATCAAGAGTCATATTCAGTAAAAAAACTCCACATTTGGGTAAATAGCTTGATGTAATGGGCCCATTGCTTCTTAAACATGGATGAATGATCTTGAAAATGACTTGGGATAACTAAATTAGAGTAGTAGGTTATTTTTAAATAGTTGCACTTTTTTATAATAATTTAGCAAATTAAGGCGTTTGAACCATTTTTTGGAGCTCAAAGAGCCTCACCACTAATATTTGGCTACGTGAATGTATTTTGGGTGAGTTGAGATTTTTATAAATATATTAAAATAAAAATTTATAAAATACCAAAAAAAATTGATCCCAAAAAGGTGGCCCAACCTGGCTAACTATTCTTAACAATTTTTCTTCTAGTATATCTCGTATTTCTTCAAGTTATCCTCTTCACATGGTTATTCCTATTGAAAGGATATTATTAGTTTATTTATCTTCAAATAGAGATCCTATTTTTATGTCTATGCATATTGAGTGGATGTTATTATATTTATTTATCTTTAACATAATTTACTATTATTTGTTTTCTTTAGCTATAAATCGAGGGTTTACACTATTATAAATCAGAGTGAACAACTAATATCTCTCCCACGCAAATTGATTTATTTTTATAAACTCTCTTAGTATCTTGAAATTAATTTATATTTATTACTTTTTAAAATATGCGTGATTTTAGTATAGAAGAGTTTTGATTTATTATAATTCACTAATCCCTAGCAATTGGTGTGTTATCAACCGAATTAAATCCTCAATCTGAATCACCCTTATACAACACTAGTGGATGATTTCCTAACTCATTTTTGAATAAATATTGGCATGAATATTGTACCTTTACATATATATGAAAGGATCTAATGAGACTATTAGTGTGTATATTCTTAGGTTTAAAATTACACAGATGACTCATAAACTATTAGGTAGTGAACTTTAAAGTCTCTTTATTCTTTGTTTTCTTCAATTATTAAGGTAAAAATAGTTTTTAACACTTACCATTATTTTTATGAGATTTGTCATGTGGTTATATTTTATGGCCAATATATTAGAGGCAAATGTGATTAATTATGGGTCCAACATAACACCACAATGATATATCCAAATGGAAAGAATGCATACATGTGATGTGGATGAAATTAGTAAGACCAATTAGGATAGTTATAATTGCAACAATAGTATATATTAGCATTCATTCTATCTTTGATTTACTCTCATTAGTCATATAGAATATAGAGATGACATTCACACATTTTATATTGATCAATTATATTTTACTCCCTAGGATTTTGGATGACTATTTCCATCATCTTTGCTTAATGATATACCATATTCCAAGGATAAAGGTAAACTTCATATGATGAACACTTGTTTCAATACTAATAATCCAAAACAACCTCTTGGTCTTGCCCAAACTACTTTAGAAATATATTAAATATGATATGCGTGCAATGAAAATTGGATTCAAATGTAAAGGATTTAGGAATAAATAAACAAAGCATTAAAAACTAGTCATGTTAACTCCTCATCAATTCAAAATAGTTCTTGCCTATACTAAGGAGAATATAGATAAAGAGGGTACCCTTTCAAGTGGCTCACAAGACTCTTAATGATTATGATAAATATTGTGTTTCAACATATAAATCTTTATATTTTAACTTCTCCAAGTCTATTGCATCTTTGTAGGCTCATGATTGGAGGAATAATCACATGAAATTTATTCAGTACAAGCACACTTATTTTTTTACATAATGTCAGCTTTAAGTAGTTTACACAAGTTAGTTATATAAAACCAACTAATGGCTGTAACCAACCTATAAATAAAATAAGTAAATAAATAAACTAATTAGGATTTTGGATCATAAATGACCCAACAAACTCCCCCTTGATTCAAAAGGGTATAGAAGATGAAATAATTATCTCTAAATTTATCAAAAAAACTCTGATGCAACTAAAACTAATGTATTATACCTCCTAGTATTGATCAAAATTAATGATGTTCCATAAATAAGCTTTCCCTACGAGTTATGGCATAAACGTGTGATGAACAAGATTAAACCTTGCTCAGCTCCTATGATCATCCATATTGTACTATAGTATAACTAGAGAAAAGCCTATCCAACTACATCAATCCACATAAGGCTCCACCCAAAATTTTGTCAAAGTGACCAACTTGTACTATATATGGCACATATCATGAATTCCCAACAATCATTAATGACCTTTGCTCAACACTACTAGTGTTAAAAACCCATGTCAACTCATATTGTCACTGATGACTGCTCGAAGACCAACTAATACTATATATTCTCCCCTTATCAGGTGAGAGGTGAGAAACCATGCATTGAGAGAAATAAAATCAAACAATCATGTGTGCTTCATGTCATGAATATAAAGTATAAAAATCCAAAACTAGAATAAATCAATAACACAAGCCTAAAAATGCTACTAAAATAGATCCCAATCTTGATCTTAGTAGCTTGCACAAGATGGGGTGAATCACTGATCACTCAGAACAAGTTTTCAGGTCCATCGAGACCATAAATTTTAGCCATGTAGGACACCTTCTAATTAGATGAAGTGTTATAATAACTTGAATAACTGGAGTAACTAGAAAATCTTCCACTAGAATGGTCCGTATAATTCTATTTCGATTTATTTTTGTGTGGAGAGTGGGGTCATCAAGAAGGACATACATCTGTAATATGTCTAATACCACCACATTTAAAACATATGTGCCCTTTCTTATGTCATCAAGATCTAGAAGAAGATGAATCAAAGGAAGAACCACTTGAATGAGAAGAGAGCCTATGGTGATGTCTTTGTTTTGAATATCCTGGAGAATGTTGGTTAGAATGTTATGGAGACCATCTAGAATGATGTGAAGAGTGTCTCAGAGAGTGTTTTAGAGAATGCTTCTAAAACTACCTCTAAACATGGTAATAATCTTTGTCAAGTGACTTGGCTTTTGTATAGTGAGCCTCTATGATAGGTTGTCTCTTCTTCTTTGAAAATTTTCACTCATGCTGAGTTAACAACTCATAAATAGAGTCAAATGTTGCACCATTGAGCTTATCACTAAGCTACAATATTTTGACAAAGTTGGTGTAAGAAGAATGGAGGCCATTCAAACTTATGGATATGAGCATGTCATAGTCAATCTTACCACCTGTATTACAATACTCTTATTTCACTTTTTCATGTGAGAGAGATATTCAAATACATCTTCTTCAATGTTAAGGTTATTATTAATCAATTTCATTAAGAGATTAATCTTTTTCTAGGCAGGGTATTTTTCATATAGATATTTTAAATATTTTACATGCTTTCCATACACCAAATTTAATAGCTTCGATGTGAATAATTAATTTTGTAGTGTATGATTTTAGCAATGTGAGTGTGCATTTATCATGTTTTTGGTATTTAACCAATTTGACTACTTTAGTGGGTGGTGTGGTTTTTTTTTATTATTTCCCACAAGTCATTAAAAGTGAGCATGTTTTCCATGTGTAAGATCCATTATTTATATTTTTAGGTGTTAATCTTCCATTTTTAGAGATTAAACTTACAATTTTATCCATGGTACTTAAAAAAGAGTAATTAAGGAATGTTATCAGGGTTTGGCCTTTACCCACCAAATAGATTTTGATTTACAAAAGATTATGGGACTTGTAAAACAAAGAATGAAACACCTTATATCACCTTTTACACCCTAATATCTCCCTTTTGCTTCATTTATTCTTTAAACAAAATTAAATAAGGTTGAAAAAGGAAATGTTGACCAAAAACATAGGTTTAATGGGTTTTTAACCCTTGACCTCCCCTTGTTTTAATGTTTTTGCAAAATCTATAATACTAGCTCACCTACAACAAATATTTAAATTCAATGGGAGAATTCACAATATAACTAATATTTTTTTATTTTTACTAAAAAATCAAAAAGGTTTTAAACATGTAAAAAAGTTTCACCTTCGTATTCACTTTGCTTGCCTGTAAAATCACTTGGTGGATTGTACTGACTATGTTGGCATCTCACTTGGTGGGGTCCAATTTAAACATTACATCTAATTTTAGGTTTATTTATGATCCATATTTTACCATTTTAATATTAAATTTTATTTACTTCTATTCCATTGTAAGATAAATCTAAGAATGCACTTCACAGTTATTTTACTAGCACTTCACACTTTTATTATTTATATTTGGAACCTTTCCTTTTATACAATTGACAATGTGAAGGTGAAGATTCAAGACAAAGAGATTATTCTTCCTGACCAATAGAGGATCATCTTTACTATGAAGTAGCTTGAGGATGACTAAACACTCACAAATTATAACATATAGAAGTAATCTACCCTTTACCTCATCCTGCATCTGCATCAAGGATTCTAATTTTTCACTACTAAATGTTTCTCTAAAAAAATTATAAATATTTATTAAATGTAATATTCCATCCATGTTGATTTTTATTGAGGCTTTCAAAAAGGCCAGCAATCAGGTTATGATAGAAGGGGAGAGATCCACAATGAGTGCCACACTAATTGTGATCTTAGATAAGTAGGTTATGGAAGGATAGTGCAGAAAGAGCAGAATTTGGTTACTTTAAAAAGGCTCTTCAATTATTATGCCAAGTTCTTCAAGTTTCAATCCTTATCCATATCTTATTTTATCTAGGCTTTGATACCACTGTAGGCTCAGGATTGGAGGAATAATCATATGAAATTTATTCTTTAAAAGTATACATATTTTTGTACATAATGTAAGATTTAAAGAGCTTACATGAATTGGTTATAGAAAACCAACTAACAGGTGCAACCAACTAATTAAAAAAAAAAAAAATTATGATTTTGGATCATAAATGACCCAAAAATATCACCACATTGAAGTTTACAATGTTACATATTTATAACTCATATATCTGGAATTAATTAACAAAGATGCTTCACCTAAGCTACCAACTCTTGATAATTTTGATAACGATAAAGATATCAAATAATATGTGGGATCTTATGTGGATTGGCATTCTTTCCCTCAAAATTGTATATTTCCATATAACCTAAGTCACTATGCATAGTTTGGAAATTGTGAGCCTTCTCCTATCGAAGGTGACATTCCACTAGATGGTCTTGATTCCTTACCGACAACTCCAAATATTTAGAACCAATCCAAATTTACTAAACGAGACAATAAAAAAATTTAATTATGGTACCAAAGAAGTTTCTAAATTTGTACAACTCAGTGCATTCATGACACCTCAAAAAGATAAAGATCATAGAGAACATTTTACAAAGTTTCCTAAATTGATTACTTAAGCTTATTCTAAAATACCTAATAAAAATCCATATATTATGATTTACAATCTAGTTGTCCACCTAATGCTAACCCACTTAGGAAATGGACTATAAGTATATATCCTAAATTTTATTTATTGGTCAAAGATAAAATATAATGATTATTAAATGAGAGGTTCATATAACTTATTTATTATTCACCCTAGATTTCTAACATTGCACTGATTACAAAACCTAACGAATGTATTAGGGTATATTCAAAATTTATAGACTTGAAGAAAATTTATCCCAATTATGACTTTCCTCTAGTTAAAATTAATATGCTTATTTTTTCTACCACTAGGTATGAGATTATTTCCTTCATGGATGCATTCACTAATTACAATCAAATAAAGATAAATCCCATCGATCAATATAAGACTAGCCTTCACCACTTCTTGCGGTACATTTTTCTATATTGTCATGCATTTAGTATTAAAAATGTTGGTGCTAATTAACAAATATATATGACACATATATTTTATGATTATATGCACAATATTTTAAAATAATACGTTGATGATATATTGAGAAAATCTAAGAAACATGAAGACAATGTTAAAGACTTGCAAAAAATATTTGAAATACTACACAAATATAATGTATGGCTAAACCCTTGAATTCCTGTGTTTATGGAGTTAAGCGAGAGGAGCGGGGGAAGGAATTTAAATTTTGGAGCTGGGCAGGAAGAGGAAGAGGATAAAGGGGATGATCCAAACCCAAATATAGTTAGATTTTTTAGGGTGGAATGATCTATTGGGTGGGAAAGAACTAGAGCATAAGTCTAGTTTACCCTAAGTCTTGAATATATATATATATATATATATATATATATATATATATATATATATATATATATATATATATTGTATGGGGTTTGGTAGATTAAATTGATAATAATATTTGCATAATCTAAGCAGAAAAGTTGAGTTTCAAACTATGTTTGGCAATACTACGGATTGGCAGAAACCCTATAATGAAAGCATGGCCTTCTACCAGAGGTTTTGGGTGGATTCTAGAAGAAAAACCAAAGTGAAAGAGTTGTTGACTCTGAGCAATAGATCCATGGGTTTTGAATGGACTGGCAGATGCTCTACTACAAAATGGTGGTCTTCTTTTGGATGTTCTAGATGGGATCAAGTGAAAAAAATCAAAGCAAAAGTTTTTAGGGTTGGAGATTATATATCCATAGGGTTTAGAATGTGTTGGGTAAGACAATGGACTAGTGGAAGTGTAACATTCCCTAAACATAAGTTTCAAGGATATCCATTTGGAACAATGTTGGTTGCATCCCCAAGAACCTACTTCACCTTTTGGGAAGACTAATCCATGTGTAAGGTTGGTTATTTTGGTCTACCCTCTATGTTATTGATTTATCTTATTATTATCATAAGGGAAGTTATTTCACATAGTCTAATGACTATTAAGTTATCTCCTTTTACTGTTAGGAAAGGGAGGAATCTTAGAGTTATTATTTTTAACTATCTATTTTTCAAAAAACTTACCGGGTGGAAAAGTCTTAAGTTAAACTTGTGCTTACCTAGTATGAAAGATTATATTTATAAATGGGTTTTGGTAGAAAAACTAGAGTGTAAATTTTATTGCCTTCAAGCAATAGATCTATAGGGTTTAGAGCAAAAGTCTGGCATACCCTAAGTCTTGAAGTTATATATTCTACATGGGGTTTGGTAGAAGAAACCAGATCAGAATATTTGTATAATCTAAGTAGCAAATTTATGGGTTTTAAACTATGTTTGTAAATACTATTGACTAGTAGAAACCTTGCAACAAAATGTTAGCCTTCTGCCAAAGGTTTTGGGTGGATTCTGGTAGAAAAACCAGAGCATCATAGTTATTGAATCTAAGCAATAAATATGTGGGTTTTATATGGACTAGAAAAATATCTGCTATAGAATGGTGGTCTTCTTTTGGAGGTTCCAAATGGGGTCTGACAGAAAAACCAAAGCATAAGTTTTGAGGGTTGGAGGTTATAGATCCATAGGGTTTAGAATGTGTTGGGTAAGATAATGGACTGGTGAAAGTGTATTGTTTCTTGAATAAAATTTTCCAAGATATCCTATTGGATATCTATTTAGAAGAATGTTGGTTACATCCCCAAGAACTGGGTTCACCTTATGGGGAGACTACTCCATGTGTAAGGCTGGTTATTTTGGTCTACCCTTTATGCTCTTGTTTTATCTTATTATTATCAAAAGGGACCTTATTTCACACAGTCTGATGACTATTAAGTTATCTCCTTTTATTGTTGGGAAAGGGAGGAAGCTTGGAGTTATTGTTTTTAACTATCTATTTTTCAAAAAACTTATTGGATGGGAAAATGTTAAGCTAACCCTATGTTTACCCAATGTGAAAGATTGTATTTTTGGATGCATTATGGAATAAAAACTAGAAAGGAATTTTCATTGCCTCCAAGTAGTAGATCTGGAGGGTTTAGATTATGTTGGGTAAGACAAAGGAATGGTATAATTATAGCATTCCTTGAGTGAAAGTCTAAAGGATATCCTTTGCCTCATTTCATCTTGAGGGAGTCTACCTCATTTATAAGGTTGGTTGTTATTTTTTACCCTCAATGTTAATGTTTGATCTTGGTATTATCATGCAAGAGCTTATCTTTCTGGGAAAGGTAGATGTTAAAGGATTTCACCCCTATCTCTTCTAGTTAAAAGGGTTGGTCTTAAAACCTCTGTGTATTATTTATTGGTTGATTGGCCTATTATGTAATGATCATCCCAACCAATGTTATATAAAGAGGGATGATGGTAGATAGATTGTTAAAGATTTATTGCCCAAAGTAGATATAAAGGTGATTTATGATAGACTAAATATTCTAGATTTATATCAAGTTGTTGCTAAATTATTGAGGATGGGTTGGATAGCTCATTATTGTGATTTAGCTATTATTTGGCTTAGAGGGCATGCAGACCCACTAGTTGTACTTCAGTTGCACAGAAGTTGTGTGGATGGTTCAAGGAGGTGGAATATTAGCAAAAGATTGTCTATTCTTAGTTGGCTTTGGTTATGTAATAGAAGTTTCAAGAAAAGATTTGTTAAATGTGATAGCTATTATCCACATCTTTTAGTTTTTAAGGAGATGTCTTCCTTGATACTAAGGTTATGGCATCCTTCAAACCCTCTTGGTGATATGTTTTTGGGATCCTTCAAACCCTTTCGTTGTTTGAATGACTTGTATCAATATGTTACTAGATTATTGAGGATGATTTACCTATGGATTTACTGTGATTTAGCTATTGTTTGGCTCAGTGGGTGTGTAGGCTCACTAGTTGTGCTTAATTTGTGTAAAGGATGTGCAAATGCTTCAAGGAGATATAACATTAGTGAAATAAAGTCTATTTATGACTATTTTTGTTCTGTAGTAGAAGTTTTAGGGAAGCTCTATCAAAGGGTGATATTTATTGTCTGTATTTTCTATTTGTTGAGGAGTTGCCTTCTTTGTCTTGATAAGGTTGAGGGATCCTTCAAACTCTCTTATCATAGTTGTGGGATCCATAAAACCCTCTCATTGTTTGATTTTTTATGGTTGTGGGATCCTTCAAACCCTCTTGTTGTGCTTGACATGGTTGTGGGACCCTTAAAACCCTCTTATTGTGAATTGTCATAGTTGTGGGATCCTTAAACCCTCTTAGTTGTGAGACCATTGTTCAAAACCCTCCTTCTTGGATGCGGGTCAAGTAATCAAAACCTTCACTTATCCAGTTTGTAACTCCAATTTCAAAAATGTTTACCCTATCAAATAACAATGTACAACTAAATCTTAAGAAATACATGTTACTATTACATCCAAATTTTTATTAGGATTTATCATTTCTAAATGTAACATTGAGGGTTATCCTAAATAAATTATAAGTTATTTTTGATATACCCTTTCCCACATGACTAAAACAATTGAGAAGTTAACAAGGAATAATGAAAGTCATTAGATAGTTTATATCTTAGTTAGCTGATAAAACTCAACCATTTTATAGATAATTATGAAAATTCACCAAGTTTGAATGGTATAAATGACGTTAAAATGATTTTGATGAAATCAAACTATATCTAGCTAACAAATCAATTATGATGCCACTTATATCAGATATATAATTGCTACTATACATATTTGCCACCAAGCATGCCTTGGGTAATTTATTAGCACACTGTAATGATGAGCATAGATAAATATTTATTTATGAAATCAGTCACACATTAGTTGATTACAAAAATAAATACAACTTAATAGAAAATTCATGCTTAACTATTGTGTTTACCACACATAAACTTAGACATTACATGTTTAATATCGAGGTGCACATTATTTCCAAGATTGATTGTTTGAGATATATCATGTCTAAGTCATATCTATCTAGACACATAGCTAAGTGAGTCATGCTATTTATGGAGTTTGATCTTAATTTTATACCAAAAAATTAGTAAAATGGTAAGTCATCTCTAACCAGCTCATTGTGGCTCCCCTTTTAGACTACATGCTTATTAATGACACTGTTTGTGATGAGCTTGTTATGTGTACCAATGAGTCTAAGAAATAAACCATATATTTTTATAGGTCCAAATATATTTTAGGTGCCAAGGTAGGCATTGTATTAGTGACACCTCAGGGTCATATTATGTCATTAACATATTGATTGAGATTTTCATGTACCAATAATATAACAGAGAATGAGGCTTTGGTTTTAAGGTTACATGTTGCATGAGATTTAAATATAAAAGATATAAACTTTTATGGTGATTCTCAACCTAAATGATGAGTACTTAAAAAAAAATAAGATAAATTAATTCCTTATTGATATCTAGTTCACAATTTGATTACCCACTTTAATGACTTTGAGATTGGAAAATTTCCTTGAAGAAATAATTATCATGTCACTGTTATGGCTAGTGTTGAATCCCTTTTTTCTATTGATATAAAAATGATCAAAATGATCATGTTATACTAGCTATTCATAGATTTCAATAACCAACTATTTTATTATCATATCTAGATAATTTATATATGTTTGTTATTAATAATTATATATTTAATATATAATGGTATATTGATATCTAAAAAAAATTATTCGATGAGACTTTTCCTCCAAAGTTTTAGAGAAACAACAAAATTATATTTTGAAGAGATGATGTTCGATATGTTGTCATTGGTGACACTATTTTTAATATATTATTTAACATTCATTTACTTAAATGCTTGGGACAAGAATTTGTGGGCACTTTAAAGGAAAATAAATTCTATATTGATCTTCCATGGAACACAATTGCCAAGAATATGCAAAGATTTATGATAACTATAAATGACATAGTGATTCAACACAGTCACCATCTTAATAATTGCAACTTATTGCTTCTCCTTGGTCATTTTCCATTTGGGGTTTTGACCTAGTGTGAAAAATCAATCCTACATCATTATAAGGTTGTAAGTTTATCATTACAACTAATAAATATTTTATGAAATGGGTTGAATTTATTCTCTTAGAATCTACCATGGGGAAGACATCTATAAATTTATAGTGATGCATATCATATCTTGGTTTGGTCTTTTGTATTCTATTATTACTAATAACGGTTCATCTTTCAAGAATAAGATGGTTAGGAATCTGCTAAGTACAAGTCTTGACATACATTTTCTACTCCTTACTAACCTCAAGGGAATGGCCAAGCTGAAGCTAAAAATAAAATAACTACAATCATCTTGAGTAAAACTATTGATAAGTATATTATAGATTGGCATAATCATATTATATATGCTTTGTGGTTATATCACATGGGTACTAGAACAATGATGAGGGCAACCCCTATCATCTAGCTTATGGTGTAGAGATAGTTCTCCCTCTAGATCTTGGTATTAATTATCTACATGTATGCCTTAAACATCTCGTCAATGATAATGAATATAGATAAAAATGATTACATCAATTAAAAATGATAGATAAAATATACATATATATTATTAAGCATTTGAGATTGTATTAAGATCTCGTAAAGATAACTTTTAATAAGAAGATCAAATCAAGAGAATTATATATTGATGACTTAGTAATATAATAAAATCAAAAAAATACAAAAGTCGACAAAGAGAATAAATGAAAATTAAAACCAAATTAACTAGATCCCTTCATTATTATAGAGAAAATTATGATATGAGCCTATCATTTAACTATATTATAAGAGAAATGCTTAAATAATCCAATGAAAATAGTTTACTTGCACTGATTATACACTTGAGTTACTCCTTATACATATATTTAAACTGAGATCATCTTACCCATAGCCTCACCAGTTTTTAACCTATTATATATTATGTTTTCAAGGTTGCCATACCATTACATTCATACTACACTATCCATATTATGAATTCTACTTATTACATTTTGGGGAGTCATACCCACACACTTATATACCATACTATACACGTCACTACTAGGGGAATCACATCTATATGAGATTCACGGATTATATCTTTACCATTTTTCGCCTCTTGGGTCACCTTACCCATACATCATCCATTATATTCATTGATTATAACCCATTCATATTGATATTTGTACACATGTATATTATTCCTATACCACTAATATCAAGACATCATTTTTCCTCCATATACTAATCAAGTTCCAGTTATCTTATTTGATACATTTATTTCCATATCTTTTCCATATTGGCACATCTCACTTATATATTACTATCTGGGCATATCCTTTGTACCTCTATATATTCCCTTGTTTATATTCCATTATCATATGAGTATTTTGGGTATCGATGAGCTTCACATACTAACATCTATCATATATGGTTATACATAGACACATTTTTCTCTCACCTACTACTTATATCTACCCTCACTCTCTACTAGTTATAGGAGAATTCCATGGGTAATTTTTATGATAATGAAAATCATTTGTGAGGCTAATAAGTTCATATATTGGGGGTCACATCATTAGTGACATATTTCCTAAACAATTAATGATATTTGAGATTACAAAGAGTTTTTACTTGACATCTTATCCAATTTATTTAATTGTATTCTTAAAGTCATGGTTTAGTTTTAGTATAGAGTAAAAATTTATCCTAGGTAGAATGTTATATGAATATTACCTTCAAATCACTTTTAAAAATGGAAATAAATTTTTTTTAAGTGTTAATTATGTGTTCTTCATGTTCTCAGTGGGATATTTGGATGGAAATATAACATTTAAAATCTCTAACAAATGTGCTAGATCGATTAGTTAGTATGGAAGTTATTTCATCACATTTCCAAAAGTCATGTACGTCAGAGTAGATGGATTTAAGGGAAATCCATACTGACTCCCCAAATATGCAAATTTTAAATTTATCCTCATATAATGTTTTAAATGGTTTGAGTAAATCCATAAGAGATGGAGGAAAAGGGCATTAATGGGATCAAGTTTCACATTAAATTGGGTCATTATATTTGTAGAAAAAATATTTATGTGTAGAACATTGAAACAAAAATGATTCATTTCCCAATTCAATTTCATACCAAAAGGTTTCCTTTTGATATCAAATACTTTATGAATAATCACCTCAAGTTGGGCCCTAGTTATTATCATGAACTTGTTGTTGAATATTATTGGGTTGACTATGTTGATGACTTTGAGGTGAGGTAGAGAGACTATATGAGAATGAGCTTAAAATTGTTCTAATATTTAAAATTGGAATGGGTCACTAAATTAAAAGTTGATGATTGGAGTGATCTATAATACCTATTGTAAACAAAAACAAATCATGTTCATACCTCTTCCCTACTTGATTTGCTCTTCTAAGAAGGAAACAGACTTAGATGCCTACACTTAATTAGTCTTTTATAGATCAAGGAAATTATTTGGAAAGAAATAAGTTGAGTTATTAGAGTATTTATCTCTAATATTATTGAATCCTCAAGGGGTCCAAAGTAGTGAACTGTACAAGTAATAAAATTAGATAGCTCTTGTGCTCACCCTTATCCTTTACATATAATTGTAAAAATAAGAAGTAAAGGTGATGAAGAAGATCCTAATCAAGGGTAAATTCTTGAAAATACCTATGGAAGTGATTATTCATTAAGATTAAAACTTAAATTTAAGAGGCCTCATTTTCTTCTTGCTTAGCTAAGTGAATCTCATTCTTCTTAGGCTCTTGATTCCTTTATTCAGATTGATAATATAACTCCCAATTTTTGGCACTGAATTAGGGATTTAGTCAAGTTCTTCATATCCCTACCACACTCATTAAAGATTAGATATATTCACCTCATGTTCCTTCTCCACCTCTAAAGCAACAAATTCCTCTCAAAATAACCCCTTTTAGTTTTGATGCTCAAATTTTAAGTTCTTCAAATGATGCATCTTTTTCTTGGATCTATCAGGTATTAAATAAGAAGAAAAATATTATAACGGGTATTGCACTTGACTTAAATGTCATGGAAAATATATTGAAGATTCTACCCCCAAAGAATAAAAAGGTTGGATCAATATTAATCTCAGACTCTTTAGGTGCATAATTTATAGAGATAACATAGTCACTTGTTGACAAGAATGATGAAGGCATGACCTTAGTGGATTACATATTGGATATAATCCCCATGGTTGAGCTAAGTCATGAGAGTGATATTCATAACTTTAAATATTATACAGCTATATTGTTGATGAGAATAGAAGAAGGTAATTTGACACAAAATCAAATTAGAAAATAGATCCACACAATCAGTGTATATATTAGGCCATTCTTGAACTTGAATGATACACATTTAGATTCTCTCCTAAATTATGTACCTATCGAAAGTATTGACAAAAATATCACCACTAATATCAATAAATACAAAGCCATGGCCCATGGCAAAGTGATGAAAACTTGGATGGAATAAATATCGATTAATGGACTGAAGTTCATTGATGAGAGCATAAAATACTTTAATCTATTCACACTTGAATAGTCTAAAGTCATTAAAGAGATCAAAAATGTAAGGATATAATTGACAATGTGGAGAGGTTTGGTCAGAGATGTAAAATATATGACCAACATTAATGATAATTTACTTATATTAGAGGGTGGTTTATTTCAAGATAAAGATAATGCCTCTTGTTTGTGCTTCCAAACTATCAAATAAAAAATAAATATTTTAGAATATGATATTGAATATCTATGTAGTTAGTAAAAGAAAAGTGATGACATGAAATCATAAATTTGTGTCAACATTTGGTCAATTCATTGTGCACTTTTGAAAAAAAGATGAGTCAAAGCCATAAATAGCTACTAAGCTAAAATAAAAATACAAAAATTGATGAAAGTGATTTTCTTAGCAAATAATTTCAATATGAAGGCAATGAATAGCTTGACTAACATTCATAATTATATCTATGAGTTCAACAAGAGTCCTTCCAATTTATTCAGAGGGATTGATTAGATGGTTGATGTCATGGAAACATGGTTGGTGTGCCTTTCAAGCACCTTAATTCCAAAAATTTATGGTATATTTACTGGTGTGACCAAATTCAGGGTTGTTAGCTGAAGAAATTACAAGATGGAGATCAAAGAATTGTTGTGCATACGATTTAGAAGGAGTACCTACAAAGCAAACAATCTCTTATGGGTGAAACTTCTTTTATTTTATTGTTTTCTTATATTTCCGCATTGTAATTTTTGTAATAGTATTTTATTGTGAATGCATTACTTAAGTCACCTATAATGTGAAAAAGGTTAAAAGTCAATGTAAATATAGAAGATTTACCCTAGGAAGTTAGTTATAAATCAATTATGTTCTCCTATTTATTATAAATAGGAGTGGCATTCATCATAAATGAACATTTTCAAACTTCAATAAATTTTTAGTAGAAATTAAGATATAAATAAAACTATGTTTTTATTTCTCAAGAAATACAAATATATTTTGCATGACTTTGTCTCTCATTGTTTCTTTATGTGTGTTTGCATTTTTCTTATTTTAACGTGTATCTTTTCTTGTCTTTATTAATAATTTTAAATGCAATGTTAAATTTTCAAAATTTCTATAATTTATTTTATTACATGAAAAATAAAACTAAGATTTCATATTTATGCATATACCCATCTCTTCCTTTCTTTCACAATCTTATCCCTGTCACAATTCTTTTAGCTTTAAATAGAAAACCTCTCAAATGTAATTTTGCCTATCATATTATATATATTTCATTTTAATCATTTTTTTTATTTCAATAGGGGGAACCTCCCCATATAATAGAGGATGGAATTTTTTCCCCCTTGCATTATTGTTAAATCCTTCATTTTATCTTAATACAAAATAATTTTTCAATAGTTTTTGGTGCCCATGTTTTGGTTTTTGTGTGCTACCCACAAACCCATAATTCAATCCACATGACCCTTCCCAAAAATTAGTACCCTCTTTTGAAACTAAATATTTATTGGATCCAAGTCACCCAAGAAGATATTTTTTCTAATCTCTGATCCTATGCATGGGATAATAGATTGAATTTTTCTTAGTACGAGAGAGCTATTGTAATCGTAGACAAAGAAGAAGAAAGAGTTGATCGTGCACAAAGAGTTGCAACCTTCACTACAAGAAGAAGCCACAAAAAAATATATAATAGTTCAAAGAGTAGTTTTAATAACCCTTCCCTTCCCTCCTAATTCAAGAAAATAAATATTTTTTACCCTAACTGAAAGTATATTTACCAAACCAAGAACAATATAAGGAACCTCAAACTATTTCTTTAACCTCCAAAAACATTTTAATTTCAAACTAAGTCTAGAAAAAATAAATAAAATTAATAGAAATGTGAGTACATCTTCCAGTCCAAATAAGAATAAACAAAAGGGTGGGACCATGAATATCAAAGCATTTATATTTTAAGAAATGTTTTTATTTAAATCATAGACTTTAGAAACACGGTTTCAGTACCTTGGTATTCAGTTATATGGCCATAAGCTCTATAAGGACTTGCACAAAATTATAGGAGGTTATAAAAATATATTTCCTAAATTCACTGGAGATGGGAAACAACATCTCGATAAACACAATTATAGATTCACTAATGCATACAGTATCCTTGTTGTTCAACATGAAGACTTGATAGTTGGGTTATTTATTGAAACTCTACAATAAAGAGCCATTGAATGATTTTATAGTCTCAACTGAAATTCCATTTTTTATTAGACCATGATGAAATATAAATTCAAAATTATATTCAACCCAATTGAATATGTCCATTCCCTCCTTTCCTATTTGTCCCAAATGAGAAATGAAACTCACAAACCCATGGGGAATTCATGGTTAACTTTAATAAACTGTTGAATCAAATTCCTACTATAGTTAATCCTATACTATAGAGGATAACCAAGAATGATTATTCTTCAATGCACAATTTCCTAAAGTATGTTTTCTATTGAGGAGAAGTCAAGTGGAATATTTTAATGAAGTTCAAACGTTGGCTATATAATTTTAGGATGATTTAATCATGACAAGAAATCTAAGGAGGGATCCTACATAAACTAATGGTTAAAGCTCAGGTGAAAATTCCACTAAGTTAGTAATTTAGAAATTGGATAATGATATATTAGCCTTGAAGAAATAAACACCCCAAAAGATACCAGCTATTTCATACTAAGATATGGCAAGGAGGAATTATTTTCCATATAATGGCAATCATCTTCATCTCCCAGCACCTCAACATAAATTAACAATCAAGGCCCCTCCGGTTATAGTTTCTCTTATCAACGTAATGTTTAAGTCTTAAAACGTGAAAAAATATGATGAAGTTACAGTAAAATGAGAAGACTCGACATTTTTTGAACTTAAATTTGAATAATTTTATGGTGATTAATCTATAAGTACATAATTTGAATGTGTTAGACTATAATAAACATGATGATGTAGTTGATAAAATGAATAGCCATTCCTTTTCTATTTTTACAATATTTTAGAATAAAAAATAAGAAATAAGGAATGCGAAGTAAGTCAAAAGACCTAACGAGAAAGAGAAAGAGAAGATTAATGAAGTAAAAAGTGCCTCCCATAAAATAATATTATTCCTAGAGGTTCTCCTTTTTTGAATCAATCTAAGGATAAGCAACTAAAATGAAAGGTACGTATCTCATCCCCATCTTATACTGTAAGTTATCAAAATCTCAGTTCCTTATTAAAATGAAAAATTACACACTCATGCTAATATAAATATTAAATCCTCATCCTCTACTATGTTTCCACATTTGACATAATTGAATACATAAACAAGACCAAAATTTAGATGTCTCAAACTAAATACTTGAAATCTAGTCTAGATCAACTCGATAAGTTGATTAGTTTCACTAGAGGAGATAATCCTAGGACTTCTTAATCT
Organism: Torreya grandis; assembly: GCA_037957365.1. Classification (NCBI taxonomy): domain Eukaryota; kingdom Viridiplantae; phylum Streptophyta; class Pinopsida; order Cupressales; family Taxaceae; genus Torreya; species Torreya grandis. The sequence continues at coordinate 1,070,139 of JARHVA010000974.1, read as the reverse complement.
ACATCTAGAGGTATCTTTATCACATCTAAAACCTCAATCCCCATCATGCAATGGTTACCTCTACTTAAAATTCTATTAAACTAAAACCCTTTTACTTCTCTCTTTTTATCAAAGATAACAAGCTTGGTAATTGTCTCATAGATTTTGGAGCCTTTAGCAACATCATTCCCCCTAAATTTGTTCATGCATTAGGACTCAAATTTACTAATACTTTATATTGATGCTTCTCTATTAAACCAAAAAAATACCCTTAGTCAGACAAATTAAATAAGCTTAATTAGCTTTGGTTACTCATCATTAAAAAGGAGTCAAAATGACTATCCTAGTTGCATACATTCTTGCAACTTATGAAATTTTATTGATCAAAATATTTTTCAAATATCTAAAAGGTGAAATAAAAATGTATTGGTCTCACCCTATGATTCTAGTAGAGATTTAATCAAAGATTAGATCCAGAGCCCAAAACAAAGTACATGATACATAAATTAGATGATCCTTGTGTTGATATTCTTTATGAAGATACAAGTATTAAAAAGTATATGATAATGTTTAGAGATGATCTAGACACCGTTAAACTCATTATAGGTGATACAAATGGCATGTGGACACTAGAGTTTTTTGGAAGCTAATTTTATACTAGTATAAGTGTCAAATTATTTTTTATCTACCCTACTAATGAATTTTTTTCCTTTTTCTTATAAGTTGCAGTTAAATGCATAAACAACATAACAAAATATAAAGCCTTACATCTAGGTTTACGAGTTGTAGAGGATATGGGAATAATAATTCTAGGAGTTTAGGGTGATGTTTAATTGATCATTAAACAAGTAAAAAATTATTGTCTTGGACACTATCGGAATAGGATGTGGGTCTACATAAAAAAAATTGAAGCCTTCGTTATAGCTACAGTTCCTAGAGAAGATAATTTCAAATCCAATGCCTTAGTTGTAGCTACAAATTTTTTAATTCCTCATCTATGAATTGATAAGAACAAATACACTATAGAATTAGTTTATTAACCAAGTGTACCCGATAATCCTAAACATTGGCAAGTGTTCAATAATAGTGAATATATCATAGCCTTCCTTAAAAACTTTGATAAATTCAAAAACATGTACTTTAAAAGAAGTTCTTCCACTTACATAAAATATCATTCTCAAACCAATGAAGAAAATTTTGAAAGTAATGTGAAAGTTAAGATTGAAATCAGGACTGAAGAAGAAATTAAAAATGCAAAAGAAGATGGAGTTATCCAACTCAAAGAGAATATGATTCCAAAAGGTCTAGTCTCGCATGAATAATTGTTTTATTAAAATAATAGTATATTCAGAGAAAAATATATAAATAATGAAAATTATCTCTAGAATATGAGAAAGTAAATATTTGCATTAGAGAAGAACCTAGATATGTAAATATTATCAAATGTTGTTTCAATGAAGAGAGACAAAAGTTTATGAATCTTTGTAAGCTATAAAAAGATGTATTTTCCATTAAAATTTGGTATTAACCCTTTTATGTATAATCAAAGGCAATATATCCTCAATATATCTAGTACAATCTATGAATAAGTGAAGAAATTGTTAGATGGCAGGATAATATTTTCAATCCATCACTCAATCTAGGTAGAAAATAACATACTTGTGAGGAATTAAAAGTGGATAAATTAGAAATCATGTTGAATTTAATAGTCTAAACTAATATCTCTCAAATATAATTATTCTACTGATCATAGTGGATCAATTTTTGTAATCAATAACTATATCTTAAATGATGTACATGCTTGATGATTTCTCTACATACAATCAAGTAAAGTGACACTTGATGATCAATACAAGACTTCCTTCCTAAATCCTTAGGGTGCCTTTGCATATAAATGGATTCCATTTAGACTCATCAACACCTACATCACATTTTAGATGGATATGGATCTATATTTTAGTGACATGAAAAACAAGATTATAGTGTTCTACCTCGATGATCTTACAATGTTCTCCAAAAGGTGAGAATATCATTATGGAAACCTCAAAAAAAAAATCGAAAGATGTATAGCTCATGGTATCTCACTAAATCCTAAGAATTTAATTTTTTTAGTCATTGAAGGGAATATTTTAGGCCATATAATTTAAAGGAATAAACTAAAATTGATCATAAAAGAGTGAAGTTGATATTGCAGCTATCTCTTCGCATTGGTAAGCCTGTAACACACTCCATTATAAGGTGAATTTATTAAAAAGATTTGTAGCTGATTTTATACAATTTACTAGACATATACCTTAGATGATGTGAGGGAAGGTTCTTTTAAATAGAGTAATGACAAAAACAAATATTTTAATGAAAAAAATATGATTGTTAATGCTCCTATGCTATAGTGTCTAGATATAAAGAAATAAGTCCTTGTGTATGTCTACTCTTCTAAGCATACACTAGCAGCCATTTTAGTAGAGAAGAATGGAAAAGAGATTGAATCCTCAATTACGTTCATGAGTTGTGCTATTAAATATCACAAACATAGGCTCCCTATTTGAAAAAACATGCATATGTCATGGTTAATGTTGTAAAATGTTTAATATTATACATCTTAAATTATCATACCATGGTTCCAAACAAAGTTTTCATTTCTACCTTGACACAACAAGAACCCCTCTCAAAAAGGGTTGGATGGATCGCCATGGTATAAGATTATGACTTATAAATAATGCCCATAAAATTAGTCAAATGTAGAGATTGTGCCAATTAATTACAAAGGGAGTAGATGATCAAACAGAAAATGCAATAGAGGATAGAAGAACACATGTCTCTAATTTTAGCATGCTTCACACCTCAAAAACCATTACTGATAATATTTAAAAAGTATAGGATAGTAATAGTGAGTTTTAGGATCTTGAAATTTGTGATGGATGGAGAAAAGTGACCACCGCATGCTTAATTGTGGAAAGCTTCCAACAATTTTTTTTTTTTTTTTTTTTTATCAACACATTTAAACAATAAGCCATCAATACCTTTCTTGAATTAAGTATTATCCTAGATTATATACTTGGCATCACTCAATTTAACCTCTCTTTTCTCTTTGGAACTTAGAAGTTTAGGGCTTTATCCATAAGCTAGAAAGTAATCAATAACTAACTACAATTCATCAATCAATCCAATGAAGACCACTAATGGTAGATCTTTAAGTTCTTCCTTGTTAATTGACACATTAATTATAGAAGGCCAAAATTTGTAGCACTTCCCCTCATTCCTATAATGATAGAAGAGCCAATTTAATAGCGGTATTTAGATTTTATCCATATGTTGAATCGAAATACAAGGTCACACCCACATCCTTACCACAACAAATTATTTCACAAAGTGTGTCAAGGCCATTCTTGTAGAGTAGACTACTTCCAAAGTAGGGTGAAATTTCATTAAATAGCATATTATAGTTAGATTCAGTATATTATGAAAAAATGACAAAGCATGCCTCCAATTTATCTTCACTTAAACTCATTGGTTTTAACTACAAGTATGGGATATCATTGTCTCATTCCTCTGACTATTACCCCTAGGGTAATGATCAAGAAAATTCAAGTAACAAGAATGTTCTCATCATCATTTGCAAGCTATTGGATGAGAATTAGAAGAATTAGCACAAGAATTTATATGATGCAATACGGTCAAATTGATTCACCTTGAGAGAGCCATTGGCATGTATATTTTTCAATTTTTGTATGGTATAGATGTTGAAGTTTCCATTTATATAAATTTTCCTACTCCATGGTTAGAAATAACAATATAAGACGAGAATTTCACAAATTCTCTTAATTAAAGAATCATGTACCTAAACATGCTAGAAGAGAAAAGGACCATGATTGTTGACCAAATCACAAAGAATAAAAGCAAAGTGAAGACACTCTTTGACAATAAATCTAGGCAAAGAGACTTCCACATAATCAATTTAATTATCCTTTGAGAAAATAAGAGAGAACCAAGAGGTATTCATGGAAAGTTTGACTACTTATGGAAGAGGTCCTTTAAAATTTGTCATTTATGTAGTGATAATACTTACTACCTGGCATACATAAATGGAACACATTTCCCATTGCTCTCCAATAAGAAATATTTGAAGCATTACTTTTAGTAAAATAAGTTTTCCATTACAAATACATTGGTGTGATAAGATTTTTTATAATTTTTTTATGTTTTGTTTTACTTCCTCTTCTATTACGGTACATTTCCCTTTCTTCTTTTATGATTCCTCTTAATGATGCATGTTAAAATGTCTTGAAACAATTTTATAACCCTATATCTCAATGAATAAATCATAACTTACTAAAACCAAAAGATTTTGTATTTGACCTATGCCTTTTTCAATCCAAATTCCAAAAATAAGAGCTAATCATTGCACTCCAAAATTAGCTTTTTTAAAATGTCCCAATTTGTTTTCCAATGAATAGACTTCATCCCAAGGAAAAAAAATTATTATAAACACTTAGTCCCAAGATTTGTGTTTTTACCTCAAAATCCAATTCAGAGTTTTCTCCCAATTTGCATACCTAATAAACTTCTCTAAGTACTTGAAGTGCAGGTATCTGAAAAAAAAGTGTCTAAAAGGTCTTATGGATGAAAAAAGAGAGAAGTGTCTCAAGGCTCTTTGCAAGGTATCTATGCTCAAAATATCCACAAAGCAAAAGCCATGATGCAAGTGAAATAAGTGGTAGAAAGGTAGAATTGCGAGGAGAACACAAAGTACATAAGATGCACGAAGAAATGTGAAAACCTTGTAAAAGAGATTAAACAAAGCTAGCGAAAGGATTTAAATCCACCATCACAAAGTATAAAAGTTTACAAAAGTGTATGGGTGTATAAGGAGCAAAATTTATGATGAATAATTTAAAATGGCATATTAAACTAGATTTAATTCATCAATGTATATTCCTAATAAGTGTAAAGTACAAAGAGTTCTTAAAAATCTAGTAAGATAAAATATGTGGTTTAATGCCAAGTTAGAAGTAATAAACATTAAGATTTTATTATTTAATTATAAAAAATCGATTTATTTTGGTTTTCATTTACAGTAAAATATATGAAATTCTTTTCTTCAATCTTTGTTAATTTATAGTATATTTTTATTCATTTGAATTTGCTCAAATTTATAATTTTGATGCATACTTGTACTATAAATTTGTTATTAAAATTCATTTATTTTCATAAATTTATCATCTTTACCTTTTCTTCATACCCTTGATTATTTGTATTTATTTTTTTATTTATATTAACTTTTCACACCTTCCAGGGTTTGTGGGAATCCTCATGAAGTTTTATCCTTCATTTTTCATACATATCATCCTCAATTTTCATATCATTTAATCCTAAGTATAAAACATTTTCTTAGGATCCTTTAGAATTTTGGCTAATTATCAGGTCCTCCAATGCATTTTATATTTCTAAGGTAATATAAACACCTAAAATATTTGATCAAATCATATTATCTCCTAAAAAAGTTTCAATGAGTAATTTTCATAATTTTATGACCAGTATGACCTTTTATTTGCATTCACCCATACATTTTCTTCCTTCAAATTACAAATACTAAAACCTAAATGTACTAGCATAACTTAATTATTTTCCCACAAAGTCTACAAAAATAAATTTTAGATATATGGGCTATGAGCTCATATCTACTTTGGAGACTGACATTCTAGAGGTTTGGGACTTGAGGATCAACCATATTGACTTAGAATAGCTCTGGGATAAAGTGAAGAAAGAAAAATGTTTGGCCATTAAGCAACATATTTTTTACACCATGCTCCCACAAGTTTCTAGTTTCTTAATCTTAGTTCAATGCACTAACATGGTCTTTGCATGCACAAAATACCATAAATCATAAAATATATAATTCAAATTTTGTATTATGTGTTGGTGGCCAAACTAGATGGTTATTGTAACACCCTTCCATGCTACTCTGAAACTAGCTACAAATTTCTCTTTCTTTAGCCAAGTTATGCCTATGCACAACATTTGAGACCATTTCTAAGCATACACACTAATATAACTCACATCAATACAATATTAAAATAGATCCACCATTAATCCTACTAGATTAATATGGATAGATTATCGAGTTAGTCACCATTTATTTCACCAATACATTCCAATTAGGTTATCGAGAGGAAACTTTAGCAATGTTTGCCAAGAGATAATTCTAACCCCACCTTCCATTTTAGTCTCTAGTTCCCACACTCAGTCCTTAGGTTGCCTACATATCAGCTTATGGGCAGCTACATAAGTGGAATCAAGGCTAGTTGTAGTTCACCTAAAAATCCAGAGAGTGATTATAAACTTATCCAAATTGCACATTGAATATAAATTCCTCATTGGCATGTGGGTCTCAAATTATATTAAAATATAACCTTATTTAATTAACATATTTAATTATTATCCCCACAGTCACCAAATAATGTCATTGCTAGAACTACCATGTAACCATTGGGTTCTCAAGGACATGCCATGTTATAAGCATCTAAGGAATGGCCACAAACCGTATTATAATAATATTAAAGTATTTACGTGACCACAAATAAATGGAAAGGATCATCATTCCCTTTATATAAATATGATGCCACCATGAGATCCATTGATCCACGAAGGTTCATAAGGTCACACCATACTATAGATGTATTAATGGAGTGGCAAGAAAATAGGGACTTAACACCCATTATTACCTATAAAAGAGTTATCATATTATCTTCATGGCCTCTACATAATAAACTATTAACCTTGCCATTGTGTGACTTCCTCATGGATGTGATTCTTAGATTACATCAAGACCCATAACATAATTCATTTACAAACCCTAATATCCATAGTTATAGGTCACATTTGATAAAATAATAACTATTAACGACTCATTGAATTTAAAAAATTTAACGAGTCCATTGTACCCACATGGCCACCAATTCACTAAGTATATCTATTATATTCCACATGGATTCCATAGTTTTATATTAATAGTGACCCAAGCCATATGAAAATTCATGCAATAATCCATTCTCTATATAATAACATTTGGCCTAAGTTGCCTTAGGAAACCTGAATTTTCCACATGTCTCCATCACATAGGCTCAGGATCATGGAGTTGTGAAGATCTATTTTAATTTTCAATTTTTTCCCATGAACTCAATGTATGTGTTGAATTCATAATTCACTTTTATGTTCCACCATATCTAAATAAAACTTTCTTGAAACCTTCATGGGTGAGTCTAATTGTGTGACTTTAGAATGGGTGACTTGTGTCATCATCATGGATGGCTTGCACCTCAGACCTAAAAGGTTAAACATTTAATTCTACCTAGGTGATTAGTGGCCATGGAGTCATGGACTCCATAGAGATCATGTAGTTCACAGAGAAGTCATGGAGTTTCAAAGTTGAAATATTCCATGGGGCCATGCCACTCACATAAATTTAATTTCAAACATCTCAAGGTAATCACCTTGAAAATTACTTGTGTAAATCCTTTCACATTAACCAGAGTAACCTTATATTAATTTACATTATTTAATAAGGCTTGCATCCTGAAGTTATGGAGTCACAGACTCACGAATCTCATGCAATTCATGGAGTAACTATGAATTACAATTTTATATGGGATCCATGTGTTAAAATGAGTAATATAATTCTCACAATGTGGATCGATACTAAACTTTTAGATCATGGATTTTATTTTCAAGTGACATGAAAGTTAGGTGGTAAATAAGAATTGGTGCATTATGCAATTGATCTCCATTAATAACTTGCATTTAATATGTGAACAACATGAAGCTCAAAATAAGAGGGATTCCATACTCCCATTTAAGATGGTCATGTCAAGTTAACAAATAGCCAAAAGGGTTTTCATCTAGAAAGACAAAAAAAATTGGGATCACAACTACAACTAATATGATTTGTATACATGCCATGGTTGTAGCTCCAAGATATTGTTAGTGAATTGGGATTTACATCACCTTGAGACATAGAGTTCACACATTGACTAAAAGGGATGAATCTATTAAATTAAACCCACTGCTAATAAATCATTCCATTATATATCACTCACGGCTTATGTGATAATGGAAAATTCCTTACAATTGTATATGTCTTAGGCTAAGACTATTGCAATTAACTCAGGGTTCATATAGCCTAGTCATACTAAAGTGAAATCAAAGGGAAATCACCTAAATTATATGGTCTCAAAGGTTATTCAAGTGACCTAAAATGTAATTCATGTGTGTAGTGAATGGTCAATCCAATCAAAGATCCCTAAATAAGGGTTCAATATAAGGGTCACTATAATTATGTGACTCTAATATATGGCCCATAGTTTGACAATCTAAAGCATTCATTCATCTATATCTTGTAAGCTACATAATTTAAGGTCAAGGCCATAGATATCCATCCCCATGAGTGTCTGTATATTTAAGTAGGTTTAATTATCCTCCAATCCTTATATATTGCATTCTAGCAACCAGAGAGGAAAAGTCTATCTATTAGCAAATATGTGTGGAATGCAGTTATGTTCTCCTATGCCTAGTATATTTTTTATTCACCATTAATTAAATTTATAAGTAAAGGTGCAATATGGATTTATATATCTACTTCCACCCCTAATTCCTTTACTATGAAAATGCATACACTTCTTTCCTAGATTAATTATACATCACATGTATCACTTTCATTTTAAAGGGAAATTAAAAGAAGTGTTAAGTGATTAGAAAATATACCCTTGATTTAGGAAGCTTGATTAATTACTCATCATGACTTTGCAAGATCATGAAGTGATACGAGATGAAGAGATGTTTTTGGTATCACGATCCACCTAATAAGCCTCATGATAATTACACAATGTCCATAGGGTGGTATTGATGAATTCCCCCAAGCTACTATGTCCATCTGGCCATATGTAATCAATTGAAGTGAACTCAACCCCACTAAGAAATAGTATGTTGTGATAATTAATGTCACTCAATTTTTCACCCTTTGAGAGGTAGTTCAATACTACTCCAATTGAGTGAAACAATGGGATTACCCCTAGACCTATGGATTGTCTATATGAGGGGTAAACATCTAGATTGAAGGGCTAGCTCCCTTGGTATGTCTATTCAAGTTCATCACCTATGTTACTAACTTGTTAGAATGAAAAGGGAAAGAGAAACATGAAAGAAACCTAACTAGATGAGGTGATGCACCAATTTTAATTGATCACTTCCAATTAATTATAATTTCACTTCAAATAAGGGACTAACTTGCACATGACACTAATCCAAATCTACCTTTCTACATAAGAATTTTTCATGGAGGTTTGTGAATCAAGTTTGAGTTTGGAGGACTAAACAAGAGGTCATGACATGACATTAGTGAAGAGACAACTCACTAAACTCATAAAATTCATTTGAACACTTCAAGAGACCTATAAAAAGACTTTCAAAACTAAATATGAATGCTAACAAGGACAACATGCCAAGGAAGTGAATCTATCACTTAGAAAGATCAACTAATCTAACATGCACATTCAAATAATCCATTGAGAAGATAAAACCAATTTTTTATTCACTGATCAAAGGTTACAAATAAGCAAGGCTTCACCAAACCCAGGTGGAGGATTCTACATACCTTAGCCATTTCAAGCTCAATATATAGAGAAAGTGAGAGAGAAAAAGAGAAGGCTGTAGGAGAGAGAGAGTTGACAAGTGTCTCATGAGTTATAAATAATATATGAGTTATGGAACTACCTCAATAGGTCCAAAATTCCATGTGTAACTCTTTTGAATATGTTCCCTTTCTCCAAGTGGCGTAGGAGTAAGAATGCTTGTTTGACACCTTGACTAGCTCTCCAAAACTACCCTTTACTTTGACATGTTGAAAGACAAGTGACATTATTGATGGTCAAATCAGGTTCTCTTACACCTTTTCTCTTCCCTTAACACCTCTCAACTTACCCCTTTAGGTTCTATTTAACACATCACCTTCTTTTCTTGCTAGGTGTCTAGAAGACTCTTCATCTCCTTAGGCCAATCTTGCATACAAGCGTCAAAACATGGATTATTATTATTCATCCCATCCTATCTTCATTTATGGCCTATTCAACTCATATTTGACCTATAAAAATCCATTTTGAGGTTTTAAATTAGCCCCAAGAATTTGTTCTCTACCAAAAGCTTCAATTAGGCCTCATTCCTTATAGCCCTAAAATCATGCAAACCTCCTTGTGTAGAGAAAATTATAGATGGTACTAAAAAATTAAATGCATATTCTAGGAATTATTATAACCTTACAATTCCATATCCAATTTTAGGATTAGAAAGTGAGTGGAGATATCCTTTTTTTACTTTTCTCTTTCCTAACCATGTCTCAATTAGACATCCCTACCTAGAGACTAAAAATTAACCCTCTTGGATTACCACACATTTCAAACCCCAAATAAACATGATATTTTATTATATTACCTCCTCCCCATCCTCCATTTTAATTTTTAAGCTTTGACACCTTGTATGGACCTATCAAGTAGCTAAAAATAGTCTTTTAGGGCATGTTTCGTATAGTTATGTATAGTCTTGTACAAACTAGTGACATGGGGTGATTCTCAGGGAATTATTTAACATATATCATGTCATTTGGATTTTTTATAATCCATTTTGAGGCATATAAATCCATTTCTTTCTCATCAGGTTGAAACTAGCCTCCTAGGCAGTGCAAAAGTACCTCAAGGTCTTAACGATTGTTCATACAGATCAGAGCATGAATCCACCAACAAATTAAACAAAATGAAACTATACTATGGTATATAACTATCCATAAGATCTTAAGGTCCCATGAAACACCTCCATGTTTTACCAAGCAAAAGAAGATATCTTCTCAGGCTACTAGTAGGCATTTGTGACGTCTAAGATAGAAATGACATTTGTAGGTGAATATTTTAGTTAGTTCTAAGTTTATAATGACCTAAATATGTATATGAAATCCATCCTATCCTATTCACATGATTTTCTTGTTAATTTATTCTTCAAACTCTCTGTATATACCACTAAGTGATACTTAGGGTTCTCAAGCTAACTTGCATGAAATACCCCAGTTGACTATTTTCACCTCTTTTCCACTATCAGGGGTCTATAACCTCATGAAATTCCTATGCATACTTGTCATCATATTTTGAGGGTCTTCAAAGTCTTATGCCAAATCCAACTGACTACTTCTCAACTGACTACCTAATAGGTATGTGTATTCAATTTGACCTGTTAGGCCTGAACAAGGTTAGGTTCACTTCAAGCTTGAGTTTGAGGATTCTGATGGAACAATGTCATCACCATACCATCATCTTTAAATAACTTACTCTCCTTTAGTATTCATGTATTCTTTTCAACCTCTCAAACAACCAATACTTCTCATGAGGTAGTAGGCCTATTTCTTGCCTTGGTTGAGTAGGCAGAGTCTTGAACTCTATTTTGCTCAATCACATTGAGCATACCTTATTCTAATCTTCATCTAACTAAGGCACTATATATCTCCATCCTGAAACTCCCATACTTTTGACTGTAGGTTACTCCTCTTTTAGGTTTAGAATTAGCTCATATCAACTAGCAGACTTGTAGGTCTCTATTAGGATAAATTTGAGTATGTTTAGGGTTTTAAGAACCCATTCCATTCTTTGGCATCTCAATGAGTTAGTCTCATTGTTGAAAGCTTGGGACTATTGGCTTTGAAATATCATATCACCATGACCCTATGGTATACAATACTTCTTTTCAATTTTCTCTAAGTTATGATTGTAGGTGTGTTCTTAGAGATTCTTGATTGTATTTTATCGTCTGAGACTTGTTGCAAGGCATTAAATATGATATCACCCTATTGAGGGTTTTCAACTCCTTTGAATTTGGCTAAACTTTGCATCTCCATAAACTATGTTCGTGGTTGTAGGCTGACAAGTTTTAGATGGTTGTAGGTGTGTATAAAGGAGTAGGGTTTGAGCATGAGGTTTTGGGTTTGGCCCTTCTCTAGGCATGATGGCTCTTTGAAACATTTAAATCTCATTGAGAATGATTACTCACTAGTCTACAAGCTTCATAGAGCATTCTCAAGGCATCTTCAAACTTTCTTGCTTTTTACCTTCATACACATGCATTTATAGAAGCATAGGCTTGTGAACTCTGTCTTATTTTGACACTCATTAGCTCTCAAATACTCTAGCATCTTCACTGACTTGTGATCCCCTTTAAACATGAATCCATTGAAATTATTTCATATTTAGGTCTACATATTATACATTGATACCTTTCATTGGTTTTTTACATTTACTTGTACGGACTGAATACAGTCACCTCAAAGCTTTTGAGGTTTGTGCATAGAGTTTGGATTTATTCATCATGCCTACTCCTTAATGAGGTGCAAGTTGGAGCTCTTTGAGTTATAAATCATTTCCTTGATGTTCCATTGCCTTTTTCATGATATCAAGACTCGTAAACACTTATGATAGTGTAAGATAAACCTTTTCAACTCACCTTATGTAGGAAGTTTCAAAACATAGTCTACTTATTAGGAACATGATGCCAATAGAGGACTAGTAAAAAGTAGTTAGATGATTGGAGAATGTTAGATGAAGTAGAAATATGAATAAACATATTCAATCAACATTTGAATTCCTATGAACTCTGTAGAAACTCTAAAACAATGGAGGACAATGACATTCACTTGTACTATGAAAATAATAGATTTCCTTACCAATTCAAGCCCACATGTGTGAAATAAAACTTTGGAAATGTACAATAATCCTAGACAAACCCCATATATCCTTTTTAATCTCTCTCATGTATTTAACTTGTAAACTATCAATTTTGGGAGAAGAATTTAACATTGACTAACTATTCTAGACCACCTCCTGGTCTTAGCAATTATTCATAAAGGAGAGGGGATGAATTTGTATAAAAAATCCATTTATTTGAAGCTTATTAGGACCCCTTCTTTTGGAAAAAAATTTAGGCTCTAATTCTCTTTTCTTTGTTCATATTGAACACTTGAAATTTGCATTTTCTAGCTTGTAAGGAGAGCAATCGAGGTTTTGAAGAGACTTCTAATTTTTTGACCTATACCTACATCTAAAGCATGAATTTAACTTGTGGGACCTGGAAGAACACGTATAAACTATTTTGTATCTAAAAGGTGCTATTGAAACATTGTACAAGTGTCTAGAACTACTTTATTAGAGTCTAAACTGAAGTAATTGACTAGTTCTGACATGTAACTGATGCTCTGACTTCCTCCTAACCTCATGTACATTATGACACTTCTTAGAATGTTTGTCCTTTATATAAGTATGTATAATCTCCTCATATTAATCCAAAAGGTGGTCAAAGTATCATTTTAACACATAAGAATATGGTGAAAGTTTAAAACACGACATTGTAACCTTAACGACATTAAAATCCTTTTATAATGACTCTAGACTATATCAAGCGTTTGACCCTATTTTACAACATCAAGGCCTTATAATTAACCCTTAATATTAGACAAGTGAACATAAGACCAAAATTTGGACAATGATAGACAAGGATAAATATGACCATATGGAACTATTTAAGACCATTTAAGACCATGACAAGACTATGACAAGACCATGATAATCCTATGAAGTTTAAACCTATAGGGGTTGACCAATTTTGACTTGAGCTCAAAATGTGGTTAACAATTTGGTGATTCATAGGGGTAACATGCTTGTAATGCTAAATAGGCCAGTAGCCTTGTCCTTCCATTAGGAAATGGAGCCACTTGCACTTTATTCAGACCTAAAAAGACCTTGATCATGACACAACAAACTAATTAGACCTTCAAAACACACCAAACAAAAATAACATACACATAAAACAAAACAACAAGACACACACGTGTTATCAACCACTTAGGGAACACAACAACACAAGCAAATTAACTATATACAACTAACTTGGAAATATTTTTTTCCTCCTGTATCAAATGAAAAGCTTGTACAATCTCATGCTCCATGAAATAAAAGATGACATGAAACAAGTTGTCTCTTGAGCCTTGATCTTGATGTCTTCATCTCCTTCATGTTTGACATTTTTTTTAGAATGATCTCAAATGAAATAATGACAGTTGCAAACGAATCACCTATGAAGGTGAATTCATCTTGTGTTTCAACAACCTTATCATGACCTCTCTTGTTATTTGTACTTATCTCAATCATGGCCATCTCTTGACTTATAAGAACATCCTCAATCATGGTACTTTGGAGGTTATCATATTGTTCTTTAAGAGGCAATGCATCTTTAAGAACATCTTCAAATGAATTAGCAGGAGGTGTAGGCCCTTAGAGAGCCTCAAACTCATCACAAATCTCCTTGAACTTATGCCATAAGTCATCTTGATCCATGAAGGTAGCAGCAGTTTCAACCTTTATTGGTTTTTCAAATTCAATCTCTTGATCATGCTCATAAGTCTCAACTAACTCAATCAATGTAATGTTCCTTTCCAAAGCCTTCTCTTCTATGTCTTGATCAACCTCTTCATTGGCCAAGGTAGCAATCTTCGCACTCTCTTCATGGGTAGATGCAGCTTCATCAAGATCATCTCTTTCTTCAATCAAGAAGACTAATTTGTGTTTGTCTTCACTGATGGGGGCACCAATAGTGAACTCTTCATTATAGACACTTGAGTCATCTTCTTCAGGTGTAACTATAACTTGATCCTCTTCAATTACTTATCATAATATAGGTTATTTTTCAAGGAGGGAGATGGTGGGAGGGTGATGAATAGGTTCATGGGTTACAGAGAGAATATGAGGTGTGGTGGATGGATTATGAATGGACTCAGGGATGGAGAAATATTCTTGAATAGGTTCAAATTCTCTCACAAGAGTCGGTAAAGTATAATTAGGAATCATAGTCTAATAAGGCCTCTAAGATGATAAGATTTTGCTTTCTTGAGGAGGGATAGGTGTATCTTGAAGAAAACTTTAAGTCAAAGGAAGAGGACTAGGAATATGAGATGATGGTTGAGGTTACTTGGATTGGGTCTCTTGATTCTCCCATTTCTCTAATCTATCTATCTACAATTGGATACAAATTCTCATTTCATACAACTCATCATTGATAGCATATTGGGTTTCCTCTTCAGCTAACTTCCACATACTCATCAACTTTTGAACTAACTCTCTCCTCATCTCTATGAGATGAATATGGATCACATCAATTTCTTTATCCCATGTTCTCATCACCTCTTCTAATTTTAGGTAGATTTGGCTTAAGTGCCAATAAGGATTTAGCTTAAGATGGAATTGAAGTAATAAAATAAGAGTTTGACTACTTCAATTCATGGTCAAGCTACTGAGGTGTGTAATTAAAATCATATGAGGAAGATCTAAGACAACCATAGGAATGACATGACTCATAAGGAGACTAATAAGAATCTGAGTGAGGTTGATATGGATCATAGGGCTGGTAAGAGTTATGTTGAGGTTGATAGGAAGGTACATCTTCTTTAACAAGAATTTCATTTTCCTTATAGCCTTCATGAGGCTCTTCAACAAAGGGCTACTCAACAGCATAATGGTCATGTAGAGGGAGAATAAACTAACCATAAGACTGACATGACTCATAAGGATGGTAACAAGATTGATATGGCTATTAAGGCACATAGTTGGGGTCATGACAAGGCTGATAAGGAGGTATAAAATAGTAATTCTCTTCATACCTAGCCACCACTTCATTAGTAAAAAAAACACAATATATTATCAAATACTTTTCATAATAAGCACCTGCACTGCTAGAACTAGTTGATTGTATTTAAAGTCACCATTGGTGTTTATCGAATTCCTTTAAATGTTGATAAGTAGAAGAACACACCAAGAATTCTTCTACAAATTTGGACCTTAGTCCCACCGGGCATACTAGAACAATTGTCACTCAGTTTTTAACCCTTGGAGAGGTAGTTCGAGCCTACTCCAATTGAGTGAAAAAATGGGATTACCCCAAGACCTATGGGTCATTTATAGTAGGGGTAAACCTCTAGAATGAAGGGCTAACTCCCTTGATATGTCTATTCAAGCTCATAAGCTATGCTATTAACTTATTGGAATGAAAAGGGAAAGATAAATATGAAATAACCCTAACCTAATGAGGTGATGCACTAATTTTAATTGATCACTTCTAGCCAATTACAAATACACTTCAAACAAGGGACCAACCTACACATGACACTAACCCAAATCTACTTTTCTACATAGGTATTTATCATGGAGGTATGTGAAGCAAGATTGAGCTAGGAGGACTAACCAAGAGCTCATGACATGACACTAGTGAAGATATAATTCACTAAACTCAAACACACTTCATTTAAACACTTCAAGAGACCTAAAAAAAGACTTTCAAAACTGAATATGAATGTTAATAAGGACATCATGCCAAGGAAGTGAATCTAATACTTAGCAAGATCAAATAGTCTAACATGTACATTAAAATAGTCCATAGAGAAGGTAAACCTGGGTTATTCTTCATTAATCAAAGGCTGTAAATAGGTAAACCTCATGAAATACCTATGTATACTTGTCATCATCTTTTTAGGGTCTCTAAAGTCTCATGCCAACTCCAACTGACTACTTCTCAACTAGTTTCCCAATAGGTGTGTGCATTCAATTTGGCCTGTAGGACTGAACAGGGTTAGGCTCACTTCAAGCTTGAGTCTAAGGCTTCTGATGGACTAATATCAACACCATACCATCATCTTCAACTACCTTACTCTCTTTTATTCTTCCTATAGTCCTTTCCACATCTCAAACAACCAGTACTTCTCATGAGGTAGTCTTGAACATGTTTCAGGTCATTTGGAAGTTTGACCAATCCATCTAGAGGCATAAAATTCCATTTCTCTCTCATCAGGTTGAAACTAGCCTCTTAAGCAACCTAAAAGTGCCTCAAGGTCTTAAAAATTTGTCATAGAGCTTAGGGCATGAATCTACTAACCAATTCCACAAAATGAAAGTACACTTGGGTAAATAACTATCCCTAGGAGCCCAAGGCCCCATGCAACACCTCTAAACTGCACCAAGCAAAAGAAGATAACCTCTCAAGCTACTAATAAGCATTTTATGAGGTTTGAGATATAAATGAGGTCTGTAGGTGCATATTTTAGTTAGTTATGCCTGTGCATACTTGTCATCATATTTTTAGGGTCTCTAAAGTCTCATGCCAACTTCAACTGACTACTTCTCAACTGGTTTCCCAATAGGTGTGTGCATTCAATTTGGCATGTAGGACTGAACAAGGTTAGGATCACTTCAAGGTTGAGTTTGAGGCTTTTGATAGACTAATGTCATCACCATACCATCATCTTCAACTACTTTACTCTCTTTTATTCTTCTTATAGTCCTTTCCACCTCTCAAACAACTAGTACTTCTCATGAGGCAGCAGGCCTGTTTCTTGCCCTGGCTAAGCAGGCAAAGTTTTGAACTTTATTTTGCTCAATCACATTGGGCATACCTTCTTCCAATATTCATCTGACTAAGGCACTATATATATCCATCCCTACGCTCCCATACTCTTGACTATAGGCTGCCCCCTTGAAGATATGTCTATTCAAGCTCATAAGCTATGCTATTAACTTATTGGAGTGAAAAGGGAAAGATAAAAATGAAATAACCCTAACCTAATGAGGTGATGCACCAATTTTAACTAATCACTTCCAACCAATTTCAAATACACTTCAAACAAGGGACCAACCTGCACATGACACTAATCCAAATCTACTTTTCTACATAGTTATTTCTCATGGAGATATGTGAAGCAAGATTGAGCTAAGAGGACTAACCAAGAGCTCATGACATGACACTAGTGAAGATATAATTCACTAAACTCATACACACTTCATCAAAACACTTCAAGAGACCTAATAAAAGACTTTCAAAATTGATAATGAATGTTAATAAGGACATCATGCCAAGGAAGTGAATCTAATACTTAGTAAGATCAAATAGTCTAATATGTACATTGAAATAGTCCATAGAGAAGGTAAACCTAGGTTATTCTTCATTAATCAAAGGCTGTAAATAGGTAAACCTCATGAAATGCCTATGCATACTTGTCATCATCTTTTTAGGGTATCCAAAGTCTCATGCCAACTCCAACTGACTACTTCTCAACTAGTTTCCCAATAGGTGTGTGCATTCAATTTGGCCTGTAGGACTGAACAGGGTTAGGCTCACTTCAAGCTTGAGTCTAAGGCTTCTGATGGACTAATATCATCAACATACCATCATCTTCAACTACCTTACTCTCTTTCATTCTTCCTATAGTCCTTTCCACCTCTCAAACAACCAGTACTTCTCATGAGGCAATCTTGAACATGTTTTAGGTCATTTAGAAGTTTGACCAATCCATTTAGAGGCATAAAATTCCATTTCTCTCTCATCAGGTTGAAACTGGCCTCTTAGGCAACCTAAAAGTGCCTCAAGGTCCTAACAATTTTTCATAGAGCTCAGGGCATGAATCTAATAACCAATTCCATAAAATAAAAGTAAACTAGGGTAAATAATTATCCCTAAGAGCCCAAGGTCCCATGCAACACCTCTAAACTGCACCAAGCAAAAGAAGATAACCTCTCAGGCTACTAATAAGCATTTTATGAGGTTTGAGATATAAATGAGGTATGTAGGTGCATATTTTAGTTAGTTATGCCTATGTATACTTGTCATCATATTTTTTGGGTCTCTAAAGTCTCATGCCAACTTCAACTGACTACTTCTCAACTGGTTTCCCAATAGGTGTGTGCATTCAATTTGGCTTGTAGGACTAAACAAGGTTAGGCTCACTTCAAGCTTGAGTCTGAGGCTTCTAATGGACTAATGTCATCACCATACCATCATCTTCAACTACTTTACTCTCTTTTATTCTTCTTATAGTCCTCTCCACCTCTCAAACAACCAGTACTTCTCATGAGGCAGTAGGCCTGTTTCTTGCCTTGGCTAAACAGGCAAAGTTTTGAACTTTATTTTGCTCAATCACATTGGGCATACCTTCTTCCAATCTTCATCTAACTAAGGCACTATATATATCCATCCCTAAGCTCCCATACTCTTGACTATATGCTACCCCCTTTTAAGGTTTAGAATTAGTTCATATCAACTAGTAGACCTGTAGGTCTCTATTAGGAGAAATTTGAGTATGTCAATGATTTAGTCTCATTGTTAAAAGCTTGGGATTCTTGGATTTTCAATCTCAGATCACCATGACCCTACAATCTATAATACTTATTTTCAATTTTCTCTAGGTTCTAACTGTAGGTGTCCTCTTTGACAGTTTTGACTATGTTTTAGGGTAAGAGACTTGTGGCAAGGCATTAAAGATGATACCACCCTACTGAGGGTTTTCAACTCCTTTGAATTTGGTTAAACTCTATATCTAATTCAACTATACTCTTGACTATAGGTTGCCAAGTTTCAAATGGTTGTAGGTGTGTATGAAAGAGTAGGGTTTGAGCATGAGGTTTTGGGTTTGGCTCTTCTCTAGGCATGATGGTTCTATGAAGCATTTATACCTAATTGAGTACTCCTACTCACTAGTCTAAAATCTTCATAGAGCATTCTCAAAGTATGAAATGATATTAATTCACCAAAAAAGAAGACATACAGTAGTATATCATAATTACATGGAATTATAGTAGAAAATATGAATAATAGATAAGCCACTTCAAGGGGGTAACCTCCCACATGCTTTCAATAAGAAAGAATACTCAATTATGATCCTGAATAACTAACTCTACCTCTTATATATAGTCTAACAAGGCCATGTCCCACCCATAGGCTAACCTACTAAGTATATCAATGAATAAATAAATGTAAAATAATATGCAAAAGAGTTATGCAAGCCATAAGTCAACTACACATATCCAAAGACACGCCAATGGTTAAGGGCGTAGCATGCCCCTCCCCTTAAAAACAATATTGTCCTCAATATTGAAGCAATATTGAATGTTGTTGCATGAATGATTCATCCTCCTAGGTAGCATCTTCAGAAGGCAGATTCTTCCATTTGATCAAATACTCAAGAATCAATCTAGATCGTAGCTACTTAGTGCGTGTTTGAAGGACCACTTCAAGATCAAGAATAACCCTCCCTTCCTCATCTAATTTTGGTAACTCAATTTGAGTGTTAACTCTCTATCCAATGACCTACTTAAGGCAAGATACATGAAATACTATATGAATGTGAGTGGAGGGAGGAAATTATAGCTTGTAGGATACACTACCAATTTTTTGCAAGATCTGATAAGGACCATAATACTTGGGAAATAGCTTATTGTCATTTTTCTATTACTTTAAGGACATCTGCTTATATGGATATAAGTGAATAAACACCCAATCACCAATTTCAAAATACCTCTCACTCCTGTGTTGATCTACTTGTTGCTTTATGTAATTATGGAACAAAGCTAAATTTTCATGTAAACTACCAAGGACTTCCTATTGATGTTGAAGTTGTTCCTCTACTACACGTACCTTTGGGTGGGTATTCAAGGGTGAAGTGAGAGATGGAGGATGGTATCCATACAATGCCATAATAGGAGACATTTTGGATGAACTATGCATTGACGTATTATACCACCATTCAACCAAGGGCAACCATTAAACCCATTTATCTTGTTTATCAAACATAAAACAATGAAGGTACCCTTCCAAACACTTGTTGACTAACTCAATTTATCCATAAGATTAAGGATGATAGGATGAGCTATGAGCTAATTGGGCTCTCAAACATGCAAATAATTCTATCCAAAAATTACTAGTGAATATGGAATCTTGATCACTAATAATAATCTTGGAAATACCATGCAATTTTTGAACTGTATTAAGGAAGGTAAAAGCTACTGTACTTGCCACAAATGGTTGAGATAAATTAAAAAAATGAGCATACTTTGTGAGTCTATCCACAACAACCATGATAACATTTCTACCTTCAGATCATGGTAACCTAGTAATGAAATCCATAGATACCTCTTCCCATTGTCGACTAGGGATGAATAAGGGTTGTAAAAGACCTAGCGTTCTAATGGTTTCACCTTTATTTTGTTAACAGACTATACATTTGGCCACATATTTTTTTACATCCCCCTTGAGTCCTTTCCAAAAAAAATCCTTCTTAACTCTATGATAGGTTTTCAAAAACCCCGAGTGACCACTAAGTGGAGATGCATGAAGTTCTTGAAGGATTTTCTATTTGAGAAGAGAATTTTGATGTAGATCTAATCTATCTTTGTACTATAATGCATTCCCATTCCATGTAAACTTTTCAATCCCATCGAAACCCTACTTTAGATTTTGAATCAATGAATCGGTAACATTGGCATTCTCTCATTCTACCCTTGCTTCCTTCAGCTAGTCTACTTGACAAATGGTCATGGCTCATAACAATGCCTCGATTGGTTCATATCACCTAGATAGTGCATCAACCATCACATTTTCTTTTCCTTTCTTGCAGACTATTTCAAAATAAAAAACTAACATTTTTTTCACCCATTTTTATTGTTCTTCAGAGGATAGCCACTATTCCAAAAAATATTTAAGGCTACCATGATCAGTATTTACCTAAAAATGATGACCTAATAGATAAGGTCTCTATTGTTTGAATGTATGTAGAATAGCCATCATCTCTTTATCATAGATGGTTTTGAGCTTATTTTTACCCTTCAATTGAGGAATTTCAAAGGCAATGGGCCTACCTTCTTGTATGAGTACTGCACCCATACCATATCCAGATGCATCGCATTCAACCACAAAAGTTTTATAAAAATCTAGATTATCCAATACTGGGGTGGTGCACATAGCCATTTTTAGTTGTTCAAATGCCTTGGTAGATATATCAGTCTACTGGAAGGAGTCTTTCTGAGCAGTGTTGCAATACTACCATAGTTTTTTACAAACCTATGATAATAACCTGTTAGCCCCAGAAATCCCCAGTTTCTTAAGTGTCTTCAGAATTTGCCACTCCGTGATGGCTTGGATTTTTTTAGGATCAACTTTTACTTCCTCATGTGATATAATATGACCCAAATATTCCACTTCCCAAACTTCAAAAGAACATTTGGATGATTTAGCATACAATTGATGTTGCTCAATAATTGAGAGTACCTATTTCACAGGATGCAAGTGGTCTTCCCAAATTTTGTTATAAATAAGGATGTCATCAAAAAACACAAGCACAAACTTTCTCAAAAATGGCCTAAAAACTATATTCATCAAACTCTGAAAGGTGGATGGTGCATTGGTGAGACCAAAAGGCATGACTAAAAATTTATAATGGTCTTCATGAGTATCAAAGGTTGTTTTAGGAATGTCCTCCTCACGGATCCAGATTTGATGATACCCTAAGTGAAAATCGAATTTGATAAAATAAATAGTACCATGTAATTCATCTAACAAATCATCAATTACAGGAATAAGAAACTTATCTTTGATAGTGAACTTGTTGAGCTCTCTATAATCTGGGCACATCCTCCAAGTTTCATCCTTTTTTTGAACCATGACTAATAGAGAAGAATATTCACTTTGGCTATGGTGAATGGTATCTACCTCTAACAACTCTTGTACCACTTTTTCAATTTCACTATTTTAGGCATAAGGATATCTATATGGTCTAATATTGGGTGGCGTACTTCTAGGAATGAGTTTGATGGTGTGATCATGAGTATGACTAGGAGGAAGACCTTTTGGCATGAGTCCAAAAACAATTGAATGCACATCAAATATTTGTTGTAACTCAGGATGGGTAGACTCCTTAGTTTGTTGGACATCAATGGAAAATAAGCATGCCACAAATCCTTTAACACATTTTTTTAGCATCTTGGTCATCTGATGTGAACTAACCATTTGTGGATATTTAAATCTTAATCCTTGTAGTTCCATTGGCTTGTCTTCAAAATAAAAATGCATGAATAGTTCATGGAAATTCATCTCAATAGTGCCCAATGTGGTGAGCCATTGTGATCCCAAAACAATATCAATCATGCCCATAGGAATAGTAAACATAGGAGAATATAGCAAATAGTCCCCCATTGCTAACTTAATACTATGGCATTTTCAAGAACAATTAACTATACCACCATCAGTAATCATGACTTGAAACTCTGGGGTTAGGTAGATGAAATAATTCAAATGAGCAGCCAACTTACTATTAATGAAATTATGTGTACTACCTAAATCAATCAACACTGTGACCTTCAATTTTTTAATAAAACCCACCACCTTAAGAGTCTAAGGAGTAGAAATACTTGTAAGGGCATGGTAGGAGATAGTAGGTTGAGAATCTACAACATCATCCTCAGGTCCTTTAAAACCCTCAACAGATGCCTCCTCATCTTCTTCATCCTCATCATCCCCTTCAATGTAAAATAACTTCTTTTCAACACATCTATGACCTTTGCTCCATTTACTATCACAATCATAACACAACCCTTTGACACGCTTATCCTCAATTAGTTATGGTGTTAATCTGGTAGGTTGAGGCTGTGATGGATTTAGGAAGGTGTGTTCTTGACTATTAGTAAAAGGATGATGTTTGATCATCTCTTTTCCTTCTACCAAGCATGCCCTTGGTATAGATTTAGATATAGTTGTGGGGTTAAACATATGAACCTCTAATTGAATACTATCTTTTAGTCCACCTAGAAAAAGGGCAATTAGATTTACCTTAGTGATATCCTCCACACATAAGGATAGATTTTGAAATTGATGAATATAATCCTTAACTATTCTTATTTGTAGTAGTTTAACTAATTGGTTAAAGTAGTTTTCAGAAACATTATCCCAATAATGAGACATCAATTCATCAGAGAATATTGACCATGTAATTGGAGCACTAGTCTTCTTATTTTGAGCACAAAACCAATGATACAAAATGAATGGCTCAGGTTCTATATACAAAGATGCCATAACCACCTTTTGAGAGCTAGGAGTTTGGTGTAAATCAAATATATTTTCAATTTGAGTGATCCAAGTGAGTGGATCCTTACCATCAAACTTGTGCAAGTCTATTTTTAACAACATCAATTTTATCCCCATATTGGTAGTGTTAGTATTAAGAGGAGGACTAGAAGGAAAAAGTGGAGGGTTTTTTAGTGGTAAATGAGATGAAATGGTAGCTAAGTGTGTCATGATTTGATGTAACTGATTGTTCATGCCATTAATCTCCCCTTACATTGTTCATATTTGAGTTTGGACTTGCACATCTTTTTGCATTAGGCCATGTAGGTTTGATTGGATTTGAGAAATTATATCAGATGATTCAAAATCCATGTCATCCCCTAAAGGGGTTTTAGGGGTTTCTTTCCCTTTCCCCTATCCATGTGTGTTAGGACCAGCCATACAAAGGCTTGATGGTGAACCTTATTTTGCCTCATTGACCTAACTTTAACCACTAAGTTTTTTAAATATTTAGGCCTAAAATCATAAATATCAAATAACAAACCCAAACTAATTTTTTCCAAGGTTTCCAAAAATATTAAAAAAATTGAAAAATTATACAAATTGCAAGCTATGGAGCAAATTTATGAAAAATAATAAAATGGTGATAAAGTTTGAAAAACAAATCCAAATGAGATGAAATTTTAATAAAAATTTACTTGAATTATTTTTAAACTCCAGTAAAAAAATTGCAGAGAAATTCGCAACTATTTTCAATATGTATCAAAATTTTAAGATCTAGGGTTTTTGACCTGATTATGGCCCAAATCGATGTTATGATATCACTTAGAATGATATTAATTCACCAAATAAGAAGATATACAATATTATATCATAATTATATGGAATTATAATAGAAAATATGAATAATAGATAAGCCACTTCAAGGGGGAAACCTTCCAAATGCTTTCAATAAGAATGAATACTCAATTATGAACCTGAATAACTAACCCTACCTCTTATATATAGTCTAACAAGGCCATGTGCCACCCATAGGCTGACCTACTAAGTATATGAATGCATAAATAAATGTAAAATAATATTCAAAAGAGTTATGCAAGCCACAAGTCAACTATACATATCCAAAGATACACCAACGATTAAGGGCATAACAAGGCATCTTTAAACTTTTTTGATTTTTACCCTCATACATAGGCCTTTGTAGAAGCATATGCTTGTGAACTTTGTCCTATTCTGACCCTCATTGCCTCTCAAATGATCTAGAATCTTCACTGACTTGTGATCCCCTTCAAACATGAATATAATACAATGCTTTCATAATCAGGTCTATAACTTAGAAATTGATACCTTTCATTAATTTTCTCTATTTCCCTGTATGGACTGAATATAGTCAGCTCATAGATTTGGAGGTCTATGCATAGAGTTTGGATGTCTTCATCATGCCTACTCCTTGATGAGGCACAAGTTGGAGATCTTTGAGTTATAAATCATTTCCTTTATATTTCATTGCCTTGTTCATGAGTTCAAGACTCTTAAACACTTCTAACAGTGTAGGATAAATCTTTTCAATTCACTTATGCAAGAAGTTTCAAAACACATATTGCTTGCTAGGAACATGATGCTATTAGAGGACTAGTATAAAGTAGTCATATGATTGGAGAATGTTAGATGAGTTAAAAAGATTAATAATCATATTTAATCAACATTTGAATACCTCTGAATTCTATAAAAACTCTAAAATAATGGACGACACTGACAATCACTTACATTATGCAAAGAATAGCTTTCCTTACCAATACAAGCCCACGCGTGTGAAATGGAACTTGGGAAATGTGCAAGAATCCTAAACAAACCCCATAGACCCTCTTTAATCTCTCTTATCATTCAACTTGTTGCAAACTACCAATTTTGGGATAAAGATTTAGCATGTGGGGTTGACTAGCTATTCTAGACTACCTCCTGGTCTTAGTGATTGTTCGTAAAGGAGAGGGGATGAATCTGTAAAAAAGACACCATGGATTTTAAGCCTACTAGTATCCCTTCCTTTGGCCAAAATTTTAGGTTCCAATTCTCTCTCCTATGTCTGTACTAAACACTTGAAATTTACATTTTCTAGCTTGCAAGGAGAGTGATAGAGGTTTTGAAGATAATTTTACAATTTTTTGACTTTTACCTACATCCAAAGTGTGAATTCAACCTATGGGAGTTTTAATAACACTTCCAAACCATTTTTTACATGAAAGGTGCTCTTAAAAGGCTGTACAAGTGTCTAAAACTGTCTCTTTGGAGTCTAAACTAAAGTAACTGACTAGTTCTAACATGCAATTGAGGATCTAACTTCCTCTTGAACTCATGCACATTAGGACACTTCTTGAAATGTTTTTCCTTTTCATAATTACGTATAATCTCCTCATATTAAGCCAAAAGGTGGTCAAAATGTCATTTTAGCACATAAGAATATGGGGAAAGGTTAAGACATGAAATTGTGACCTTAAATACATATTAATATCCTTTTATAATGACTCTAGGCTATATCAATACTTTTACCATGTTTGACAACATCAAGGCCTTGTATTTGACCCCTAGGAATAGACAAGTGAACATAGGACCAAACTTTGGACAATGCTAGACAAGGACAAATTTTACCATATATAACTATTTAAGACCATTTAAGACCATGACAAGACCATGAAAACCCTATGAAGTTTCAATCTACAGGGGGTGACTAATTTTGACTTGAGGTCAAATTTTGGTCAACAATAATATAGTCCACTATGAAATTATAAAACATAACTTTTGTCCTAGTTCCCCTCATTCTTTCCTTTGTCATTTACTCAACCCATTAAATAATGAGCAACCATTATGTAAATTCCCAGGTCACTAGGCAATGGATGTATTAATTTACATTTAATCTCCATCCCCATTTTGATAGTACATAATAATGTCACAGCTCTCCTATCCCATAGTTCAACACTTACAAACAAGTAGAGAGGAATACTATAAAGAATGGAGGCCACAACACACGATTTTAATTTTAATCACATATATAATTTCCATAGAATGTAATTCATCCAAAGGAAGATCAACATAAATAAACATGTGAGCATACCAACCTTTCATAATTTTCACATTGTTAGCCATGGACAAATCTTGAGACTCTTTCTACCTCTCCTTTTGTGACTTAGATCAATGATCAATCCTTTTCATTGCATTACCTTCTTCAAATAGTTCTCCCTTTTCAAGAGATTTATAATAGCCATTAACTATTGAAACCCCTTATCTATCATTTTAAAAAATCATAATTAATTGAGGAATGGTGATCCTCATGTTGTTTTAAATTTTTAATTCATTGTGGCTATTTCTTTCTATGTTCATACTTACTTCTTTGTAGGCTATCTATTCAACTATGTTGTCATGCCATAGTCTCTCTTATTTTAGTTATACATTATCCATTTTCATAATATATATTTTACAACCATCTATGATCCTCATTTGATTGTGGATTGAAACCTTTATATTTCTTGATCACTTTTTATATTTAATCCCTACTGAGTGTTTTTCATCATGGTTACAATTTAGCTTATGGTTCTCCTTTGTTCATCACATTTTCATTTTATATCATGTGGCCTTTCTCTTTTCATTTAATTTTTTATGGATTACTCACCCATAGGCTACTATTTTTAAATTAATTGGATATATGATTATTGTTTATTGTGGTCACCATAACTTGGCTTCTGGTTCACTCAATAATAATTCTCACTTATTTTTCTAAATAGAGATATTTCCAATTTATTTTATCACATTTCCTTTTCACTTTGTCCCATGAACATGTGGATAATTATACGCACTTAAACATAATGTAGCCACTTTTATTTATGACACTGAAGCATAAGGTGTCAATTTCCCTTGTGAATAATGAATTGCATAAACCAATTGTATATAAGGTGACTTCCATAAACAATTCCACTATAGGTCTCCATAGTCATTGTGAACATCTATTTTTGGAGCTCTTGTGCTCACCCCATTGACTCAAATAACTACCCAATGGACACAATTCAACCCTTTACCAACTTGACTCATCATTGGTATATAAATATAGTTATCATACAATCGTAACCCTTATTCCTTGCATATAAGCGTGACTCATCACGATACCTCTACAGTATGAAGAGATATAATCAAAAGCATAATATCCAAATGCTTATTTATCACAACCATAATTATATATCTCTTTTTATGTGATCTAATATTAAATAATCAAATGGTGCATGAAACAAAACATGATCCCTATTATATAAAATAATTCATTTAATAGGTCCAACCCCGATTATTACTTAACCATGGGCCTAAGTAAGGGTTAGGATAGGTAGGGCATTATAGTCATTATCTAAACATCAACCTCAAAATTCCCTCTTAATAATGGGCCATGTGATGATCAAGGAGATTTCTCACCAATCGTGGGAATAGAGCATGAGCAAATGTCTCCACATGGTCAATCAAACCAGTTGAATAAGAAGAGGAAAAGTCCTTCTAAGCTCCCAAAATATCTCTATAGGTTATACTTTCATGAGGAGTTATCTATCATTATTACTCTATTTACTAGAGCAATGGGGAATGTAAATATAAGATAACTTTATGAGTGGATGTGTATGATAATGAAAATCACTTGTGAGGGTAAAGAGTTCATACATTAGGGTCACATCATCAATGACACTTTACATGAGCAGATGATGGCACTTGAGACTATAAAGAGCTTTGACATGACATCCTACATAGTCTATTCAATTGCAATCCTAAATTCATGGTTTATTCTTAGTCTATAGGGTCAATTTATCCTAGGTAGAATGATATATGAATATTACCCTCAAATTACCTTTGTAAAGTGGAAGAAGAATTTCAAAGCATCAATGATGTGTTCCTCGTGTTCACAATGAGATAATTGGAGGGAGATATAATAGTCTGAATCTTTGATAAAGGTGCCACATTTATTAGCCAATATGGAATTTATTTCATATAATTTAAAAATTCACCTATATTAGAGTAGGTGGTTTCTATGAAACTGTATACCGACTCCCATTTATACAAATGATAAATTTATCCTCATGTAAATTTGTAGATAGTTGGGGTAAATCCATAGTAGATGTGGGGAAAAAAACATTACTAGGGTCCAATTTCCTATTGAACTAGGTCATTATATTTTTAGAACAAAACTTAATGCATATAACATTGAAACAATAATGATTCATTTCCCAATGCAATTTCATACCAAAATATTTTATTTTGATAGAAAACAATTTGTGAAGAATCACCTCAATTTGAACCATAATTACCATCTTGAACTTATCACTGAAGATTATTGGGTTGACTATGTTGATAACTTTGAGGTGAGGTAAAGAGACTATATGAGAATAAGCTTGGAACAGTTGTAATGATGGGACTAATTAAAAGACCCATTATACATAAATAAGTTAAATTTTGTGCCTTTTTCTAACTTAAAATGGTTTTCTAAGGAGGTAACAGACTTGGATGTGTTCACTCAATTGGTCTTTTATATACCAAGGAGATGGTTCAATAATAAATTATTGAAGTTTCCTAGAGAAGGTAGCTCTAAGAGTATTGGATACTCATGGGGTCAAAATTAGACTACATAGACATTCAAATAAAAATTATGAAGCAAAAATTGACAATGTGGAGAAGTTTGGTAAGAGATTTAAAATATATGGCCTAAATTGATGATAATTTTCTCGTATCGGAGGGTGTTTCCTATCAATCTAAAAATTTCTCCCATTTGTGGTCCCAATCTATCTAATGAAAATTAATACTTTGGAAGTTGCTCTTGAATATTTCGATAGTTAAAAAAATAAAAATAATGATATAAAATCAAATATTTTCACTAACATTTGGTCAATTCACTATGAGTTTTTGAAAGAAGAATATTAGGAGCCATAAACAACAACTAAGCTAAAAGATAAATTTTTAAAACTAGTGAAAGAAGAATTGTTTGAGTAAACAAATTTAAAATCCAGGTGATGAATAAATTGAGCGACTTACACAATACCCAAAGTAAATTAAACAAGAGCCTTTCTAATTTATTTAGAGGGGTTGATGAGATTGTCAATGTCATGAAAACATGGTTGGTGTAATTTTCAAACACTATCATTTCAAAATGTGACGTTATAGTTAATGTTGTGGGAAAAATCAAGATTGT